>JAOVVO010000192.1:0-119486 GCA_028564675.1 Onchocerca lupi | reverse complement strand
AATTTAGGCTTGGAATTGGTAGTTTAAGAAATATATATGTATTATAATATATATATTAAATTCCTTTGTTTTTTTCAAAATTTATTTCCTTTTCTTGTTTTTTGCATGATGACAGAAACTAATGATACTGATGTATAAATCAACAATTCTGTTACATTTCCCATGAAAATTTTAAAAATTATATTCATGGAAAATTAAATTATCAAATTTCTAAATTCAAATACACAAAATTTTTTCGTAATTTAAAGTTTCAAGAAAAAAATGTGTATAATATGTGTTTTATATATTTTTTTGTATATATTTTTACTATTCATATGTAAATATTAAAATTACTTGCGTTTTTTTCTTTTTTTGAGAAGGAGATTTTTCAGAAATTTATTCCGTTTTTTTTGCAGGATGAAAAAAAACAAAATTTATATTGGTGTATAAATCAATAACTTTATTATATAATTTTTCACTGACCAATAATTATCAAATTCCTAAATTCAAATATGTCACATTTCGTTTAGTATTTAAGGTTTCAAGAAAAAAAGAAACATCGAAGAAGAAAAGTGAAACAAATATTTATTCCGATATGATGATCTAATATATTTGTCTACAACGTAGTACAATTTTATTTATTCTGAACATTTATTGCTGCAACGAATAATATGCCATTTATTACTCCTGCAATTTTTGTTTTACCATAATGATGATTTATTCAACATTTCTGTATGTGATAATATGGAGCACAGTTTAGTCAAAGCGAAATTTCGTATATTTCTCGACAATTTCGATGATAAATTGGAAAAAGTAATTCAATTTATAGCAGAATTGTTGTGTGTTACATTTTGAAATCAATAATCGCTTTAAGCCATAATCTAAATTACTTGGCCAATGGTACTTCCGTTAAGTTAAAACATACTTTCCATTTGGCAATTTGTTGATATGATGACTACCAAATGAAAAATGTCATTTGTGTGGGATTCTTTCTGTGGATGCTTTCAACGAAAATATCGATTTAAAAATGATTATCCAATCGAGCGACAAAAAAGTATTGCAAAAAAATTAGATTCATCAACAGCATTATTTTACAACGAACAAGACAATACGTATCAATCCAGAACGAATTCCGGAAATGCCTTTTGTGATGTAACTATGACATCGACAACATCATCATGTCGCCTACGCAGTTGGGAACTCGATCCCAGTACCGTATTTAACCAGTCCTTTGATCATCATGAATTAACTGAACCAACATATGACTGCTTTATCACTTCGCCATCCAGTCCTGTTAGTTTTCCTACTTCTATTATTTTGAAAAAAAAAAAAAAAAAAAAAAAAAAAAAACGAACAATTTTTTTCGAAATTTAACGAATTTTTCATTAAATAATGAATTAAATTAATGAAAAATCCATCATTTTATTATCATAGCATTAAACATACATATATATATATATATATAACTTAACTGTCTAGTATATATAAATATACTACACAGTTAAGTAAAATTATCTTTATTTTATAAATCTGACATCATATTATTAATTAATTGCCCGAACTAATTCTTCACCTGGTATGATCAATCAATTAAAAATAATTACATCGTATTCCTTATTAATTGTAAAATATTTTTTCCAAACATTTTTCTTCATCTCCCAAGATAACAAAATTAAATTATTTGGTTTTTTCCTCTTTTGAAGTTGTTTGATTATTTGCGACGAAAAAAAAAATTTACGTCTAATATAATATCTAAACATACTTAATTATAATATTTAAACTTGCGACTCCTAAATTATCAAATAATTTAACTCGGATAATTTTTCAAAAAAATTGTTTAAAAACAGTACGGGATGATATGCAATGATGTTATTATGCTCCAAGTAAAATTCCTTTGAGAATTTAATAATTAAAAAAATTGGCTAAGTGAAGAGAAAGTTGCTTGTTACAATGCAAATTTCGTGCAGAAATATGTCGCAAATATATTTCATTCGATTGTTAGAAATTTATGCAAAATTTGTAATTTAATAGAGAAATTGAAATTAATAAATACTAACCTGAAAATACAACGCTTTATTCTGGATTTAGATTTTTTCTTCGAAATTTGATGAAGAAATTTCTTGAAATTTTTTATGATTAATTGTCTAAAAATACAACTCTCATCTCGCGATTTTCCTAAAATCATTTTTGAAAAATAAGGATTAAATAAACAATACAAAAGAAAAAATTAATGAAATAAAAGAACAAAAATTACGTCGTTTCTCGCTTTTTTTTCAATAAATTAAGAAAAACATCCATTTTAAATGGAATTTTGACAACGACTAGAAAAACGACTTAATAATTAAAATTCTAGAATTATTGAACAAAAAGTTAATAGTTAATATCATTTTTCTAAGTCGAATTTTATAATTGTATTTTAATTTTATCATTCTTTCTGAAATATTATTTCATCTTTTTAATCAATTTGAATCAAAGAAATATTTTCATGCAATGTATATTTTTCGAAGTTAATATTTTAAATCGATCATTGACCAAATAAAAAAAATAAAAAACTAAAAAAAAAAAACGAGAAGATATGAGAAACAAAATATTTGGATAGTTGTATGTCAGACATTTGTCAGGTGTTCTGCTTCTTCTTGTTCCTAATGTTTTGTGCAAACTTCAATCGAATCGAATTTTTCAAAACTAAATCTTCATTTCTCATCTTTTCTGGCTAAACTATACGGCTTCCACTTTTACTTCAAATTCAATAGTTTTTCGGAATGCAAAATTATAAAATTAATTTTATCTTTTCTTTTCTTATTTCCTTTACTATCATACATTTTTTCATATTTCGATTACTATTCCTTACATTTTAGATTTGCTAATATTGCGGGCATATTTCTCAAATGATCGCCTGCAAAACAAGGAAAATTTGGTATAATAAATGAAAGGTGAAATTAGCATCCATCTTGTCCATTGTTAAAATCTTTTTAACTCGATCTTTAATGAATGAACTTTTGGCTAACAATATATGATCATACTGTAGCTTTTTTCTTTTTTTTAAAATTTTGACCTGAAAATTCCTGTTAAGTCAATCATCGAATTCACTCATTCATTGATCATTGCTTCCCATTTTTTTTTTTTTTTTTAAGATGTCATAATTTCAGCTTTACTGCTTTATTACGGCAATGATGATTTGCAAAAAAGTAAATGATTTCAATTACTATTATTTATCGCTCATCTGGAAACTTTCATTCATTTTTCCTTAAATTCACATGAATTTATAGAAAATACAAATATTCATTAAGGACTTTCATTAGACTTTTTTCTTCACTTTTTTTTTTTACTTAGAGTTATTTCCTATTTTATTTCGCTTATTTCAAATAATTAGTATTCCGAAAACTTTTTACCATTTCAGAATTATTTTATGATTGAAAGGTTTTGATCATTAATTCATCTGTTACACTTACATGATATTCAATATATGAAGAAATATCGATTATAGTATTTATGTGGGCATAAATCTTCATTTATTTGTCAGCCAATTTAACTAAAATCCAACCTCACGTATGGAACACGTTTCTGTATATACATTACATTCGTATGCTTCATTTTCAAGCATATTTTTTTCTTTTTTTGTTCTTAGAACGATAAAATTTCGCTTTTTTTAAACTCATGTTTGATCAATTTTACATGAAGCAAATTCGTATTTAGCTAAGAAATCAAATTACTTCAAAATCTTCTTTGAATTTAATAAACTTAATATTATTATTTTTCGTAATTGTTTCACTGAATATACTGAATTATAGTACAATCTAGCTTATTTTGTTCATACTTCTTACCTCTAATCTGATAAAATCAATTTCCATTCGATTAATTTTAAACAATAAAATAAAAGTAACGTTCTTCACCAGCCAAAAGTTACTCAGTATGCTAATACAAAATCTTTTTCTAATGTTAATACTTTTTTTCTAATCAAATTCCATCTATATAAATAAAAATGTAAATGTTCATTGTTGTTTGTCACACAACATCTCAAATTCTTCACCGATTGATTTTGAAATTTTGATATAACGTTGCATTCGAATAGGCCGTGTTTTTATATAGATAAGGCGCGTATTTAAGGACTTTCGCAGATTTAAGATTTTAAACAAATGAAAATTTACATTTTTATTTGTATAGGTTAGGTGAAACTGGCCATGCCAAGCGTGTTGGTCCAGCTAGTTTTGAACAATTTAATAATTCAAATTCTTTTAATAATCAATAATAAAATTTTTAAAAATAGTTTCCTCAATGAATTTGTAACTTTCATTACTTCTCATATCATATTGAATAATTTCGATTGAAGACTATTTGAAAGAGAAAAGAACCTCTTGAAATGGATGATACCACATTTATACACCCACACACATCCACTCATACACCCACGCAGACACCCACACATATACATATACATTGCACAGAAATATCAATGAATCAACGAAACGAACGATCTCTGTTCCTCTGAGTTTACAATCATCCATCTATCCGATTTATCTATCAGGCAGTACCAACCAGTAGATGTCTATCACTTCATCAACATTTGTCATCTAACAACCATTAGATTAGATGGCGTATGACTCATCCACCATTACTTCTTCATTTTAGTTTCTTTGATTTCCCCTGGATCAGTAGTTTCTCATTTCTAGTTATTTAATGAAACCTAATTATTAAATCTATTTTTTAAATCCAACAGTTGAATTTATTTTTCAAATTCGATGATTTTATCTATGCTTTTTAAATCCAACAAACGGACTTGTTTGTTGGATTTAAACCTAGTTCTCATTATTTTTCTAATTTGCTTTGCTGGGTCATCGTTGCTTGTAATTGGATCAATAGTTTTAAATCCAACAATCGGATCAATAGTTTTAAGACTAATAACCGTAAAAAAACTTTTAAATTGAACAATGGATTTATTTTAGTAATTTTAATATAATTATTTATTCGTTCAGTAAATGAGATATTCACTGATCATTTGAATTCGAATATATTAAGAAAATTGTAAGTATGCAATTAGTCTACTGAAAATATCCGATGATTGATGATCAATATTGTTAATTATTTTTTTAATGATATGAAAAAGTCATTTTAGATTTTTACCATATTCTGACTGTCGGATAAAGCATAGGATATCAGGATATTTTGCCAACAGTGATAGAAATATCTTTCAACAATTAATCATAAGATGAGAGTCGTATAGTTTCAAGATGATGCTAATAATTTTATATCGAAATATTAGAAATGCGTTAATATTAACGAGTTAAAAACGAATTGGAAATAGTTGATAATGGAATTGATAGAGCGTTTATATTTATTCAGTTTATGCTTATTTTTTCGTTAATCACTTGATTAATTAGATGATATTCTATTTTAATTTTCCCATTCTTTCGTATCGATCAGAAGTTTTTAAAATTTTCCATTATTTCATAGTACATAATATTGTTCAATTAGTGAAAAAGTAACAGAAAGACTTATTATACCTTACAATGAATAGTCGTAGTAGAATATCACAATTTTCGAATAATTAATTGAAATATAAAAATGAGATATAAATTTTCACAAGATGATGACTCATGGGCTGTATTTTTTAAATGTTTCTTCCATTTAATTAGAAAAAAAAAATCAGAAATTGGAATTAAATTTTGGGATTATATCATCTCCTGAATTGTGCTTCTATACATCTATTTTCTCTATGCCTAGAATTTGAACAAATGATAGATACTTTTATATGAATTGAAGAACTCATTAAATGTTATTTATGCGTTACTCAAATTTCTTTTCAGAATATTTACTTAAATTAGTATTTCTGTCGATCACGTTTATATCTTTCTCACATTAAATTTTTTCAAATTCTTTTGAACGAACAATTGCGTTTTCATTTCTCTTTTTTTTTCAATTTTTCGATTTCTTGCATTAAAAAATCCTATTTCTTTTTTTAAAATAAGTTCAAGCTTTTTTCATATAAATTTTGCGAATTTTTTTACTTGCACTAACAGTTTTTTTTCGTAATTTTACAGTTTTTCGTGTTTTTTTTTTTTTTGATTTTTTTCGTAAAATAATTAGTTTTTTCATATAGTTTTTTTTTTTTTCAGCCTTTTTCGATGTAAACTGATAGCTTTCAAATTTTTCCTCTTATTGTTTATGTCAACATTTTACACGCTGCAGATATTACACGAATTTATATTTCATTGCAGGCAGGTGAATTATATGTGCATAATAAAGAACAGCAAATAACGATGAATACGAACGCAGCGTATAATTTGGAAAAATTGGTGCAACGACTTGAGACAGCAACATTACGTTTAGAAGCATTGGGTGCTCAAAAACCAATGCTGGCACCGAAACCTATCAGGAATAGTACACCACCACCGACCGTTGCTTGTAAGCTTGAAATTATAATGTTCTCGCTTTTTATGCTGCCTATTTGATCAAAATCAGTTTATCTCTTTGATCCAGACTTTCCTTTTCAAATTATTCAGGTATTAATTAGAATAGAGTTAAGGTAGATAGCAGAAGTAATATATAACCAAAACTTATGTTTTTAATGTAAGCAGTATTTGTAAATAAATGTCACTTATTTTATCTTAAATAATAATTATGTCCTTTTTTTTTTTTTTTTTTTTTTTTTATCTAACTTTCCAGAAAATATATTGTCGCCGAGAATATAAAAAATGATGTTTATGCTTCTTCATTCTGATCACATGGCAGGAGTGTGGCTGGATTAGACAGAGATATTAGTATGGCATTTTAGGAGTAGAGATTTTTTAAATTCATGGTAGGAAAGTTCTACAGATGTGCACGCAAATGATTAGATATGATCTTTACATCTCTAGATATCAGTTTATCTTCCTGGAAACATATTTTTCAAGTGTTATTAGTTGACGATCATGTATTAATGGCTGAAGAATGGATTTCTCAGTAAGGTATAAAATAGATTAGAATTTTAAGGGATGGTTTAGAATTATAGATTATAGTCATAATGTAATCAATAACTTCTTGTAAATGTAATATATTAGGAAGATTTAATGCTTAATTTTATTCTTTCTATGACTAGCACTCTTTCTGATCTGGCGTCCTGATTTCGTTAGCATACTTAAATTTCCAGGTTAATTTTAAAAGACGATAAGTTTGGACTTAAAACTTATCCAGGATTAATTTGGGAGATTTTTGATAGGATTGCTCTGTGAGGTTAATAAATGAAATTAAATAGGTTTTTTTTTTCGATTTTTCAGTGCCATACCACAGCAATCAAAAATATAAGGTTTTTTGAACTTATTCATATCTTAAATTAGATTAAACGCTTCAAATTGATTCGAATTGATTTTTTATGAGTTTTAATAAATCTCGATTTTATCAGCGTTTTTATATTAGTTGGAATATGAAATGGAACTCGTACAAGGTATATCTTGTCTCGATATCGTGAGAATAATGCGTGTTTAAATGAAAGATTGCCTACGCTGATGTCTGGTGTTTTGTATGCTATAATGTATAGGTGTGTGTATTTATATCTGAATGCATGTATAACAAGGAAGATTTTAAAATGTTTTAGAATCTTTTTGTTAATTGTCTCTTGAATTAGCGCATATGAATGGTCGGAATCAGAGAATGAAGTAATCCGGATGATGATAATGATATTAGTTTCAGTTTGCTGTCGATGAGAGTATACATTTTATAAAGCGAACAACTGTAATGAATGCCAATGAAGATGATCAAAATGTTCTTATAGAAAGCAAGAATAAAGTTGTTCTCACCCTAAGGTTCTAAATCCATAATTCTTATTCTACCTCTTTTTTTTTCATCCTCTTTTAATCTATCTAGAGCACTGACTTAGAGCTATAGCAGCACTAACCACAACTGCTACTGAAACTGCTCTAGCAGTGCTTTCGGTCAACAGTCATAAGCTTAACCATCGTTTTGTTCAAGTTTCTCCAGTCAATTAATCCAGACATTTCAGTACTTTTTTTATTTATTGAAATATTTCCTTTGTTTATGAGAAATTTAACGAAACATTCAGGAAGATCAGAAGATAATTGAAGAAAGATGTCAGAACTATAGTATCTGACTGTATTTCGAACATATTTTGTGAAATATTTTGAAGCATTATTCCGTCCGATTTTCGAGATTAAAAAATTTTTTATACTCCTTTATCGATGGAAAATTTTTTCATTTTCAAATATTGCATGAAATTATCTTCAGGTAAAAACATAAGTTAATACCAATTTTCGCAATAATTTTTCAATTTTCCGAAAAATCGTTTTATCAGTTAATAAGATTTATTTTATCTTTTCTTCCTCAGATTTTCGATCAGCTTAATCTGTTTTGAACCTCTATAAAATTTTATAACATTTGTTTTTCTCCCTTTCTTAGTTACAGCTTTGAAGAAATATCAGTTGGTTTTCGAGTTTGAAGAAGAGAGAAAAAAGTGAACAGTTCGTTCAATGCTACAAACTTTTTGAACCCTATGGAGCAGTTGCTTAGTGGAATAGATCTCTTTCGGAAATTTTAGTTTTGCTTTATGAAAATTTTCTTTGATGATAATTTTAGTATTCCATCATATGGTAATCCTTCTCTTTCCAAACCCTTGTTAAATATCTAAGGATTTTCGCACATAAGATTGCAGGTGATTGGTCACAAGTAGGGAAATTAAAGGTAAACGTTTAAAAGCATCTTTCACTTCATTTTTCATCAAATTAATGAAATTTATCGATGTTAATCTATGATTCATATTTTACATTTATGATAGCAGATGTGGCTATATGTTAAATAATGATATAAATAAATTTTCTATGAAAAAATCACGAAACTTAATTGATAAGGATTATCCGTTTTTCAGATTTACTATAGCTATTCAGCCGGTGATAAGGTCTGTTAACTTGCTTCAAATTTTTGAAGCTATATTTAACTGTGTTCCTGATTTTATCGGTTGGGTTGCAAAACAATTAGAGACTCAACTGATAAAACTGGTTGATACCACTGCTTCTTACTGAGTTATTTAGGATGGCAGGATATTTACTGCTCTTTGTTTTTTTATTCTTTCTCATATGGCAGTTCTCACATTTTATTGGGAATTAGCAATTTAATGATTTCTAACGATTGCTGGCAATTAGCACTTTAATAGTTCCTAATGATTTATCGTTCATATGCTTGCTTTTTTTAGTTTGGTTATGTGATCCGAAACAATATTACCGGAAGCCGAGATTAAGAAACTGCCGTTAAATCGTCAATTGTATTGAGAAGGTTGTCTGAAGTTTTTCGAACGACTGTTTATTTGATAATGGCGCATTTTCCAGTTTGGATTAAATTTTATAGGCTGTGACCGATTTCGTTATATTTACGTTACTTTTCTCTGAAAGGAACTTTTTTGCTTTTGCTTGATTCTTCCTATTTTGATTTCTTGTAAAAAAGAGAAACAAGTAGAGAAAATGTTCTTCCAGAGTCCAAGACCGTTTGGACAACATTCTACATCATATCGTTCGATGAGTAATAATATATATTCATCATCTAGTATGACTAATTTACAAGCACCAGGCGCGAAAAGTGGACGTGCAAGTGCTCCACCAACGAGTTTTGCATCTGTTTATGAGGATAGCCATTTTAGTCCACTTAGATCACCAACAGATCATACTTATATTAGCAATACCAATTCCGAACAAACGAGAATTTCTGAAGAATCACGTTTTATTGAGGTTATCAAGAATGTAGAAGGCGATCGATCAAATATTGTCAGTTCAGCTGAAACATCCGGATTGGTTTCAAAAAATTATGAGAAACGCAAGACAACATCCTTACATGATTCAGCTGATTTAGGCGGAACTTCTGTTCATAATTTGAACATTTTCCAGCCAGAAGTACATATTCCAATATTGAAGAGCAATATATTCGAGGTTCAGCATCGAAATATTAGTCAGCCACTATCTTGGGTACGTCAAACACAATCTCGAGAATCTCAAGCAAAACAGGATTTACAGAATCTTAGTCAATATCACAAAGAATATCATCGGTCAATTACCAGTAACCAAGGCAATCGATTCCGTTCAGGTTCAGCAGTACCCTTTACTGAACATGTTCCAAAGTCGTTAGTAATTGAGTCACAACCGGTACCCATTTACAGAACTGGTGGATATGCCAGTGTACAGCCTACAGATGAACACGGAGGTTTTTCTGAAGCACGGGTTAGAAATCCTGATAAGTTTAATATCTCTCAAGTTCCTTCAAATGAACAGCAACAACAACAGAAGCCAGTTGCTTATCAACAATTGGAAAGGCGCAAGAACTATGCAACATTACATCATGTTGCACCACTAAAAATGGGACCATTTAAAAGGCGTACATCGGATCCAAGTTTGTTAAAAATTAATGGCAGCGATTTACCAGAGAATATAGCAATGTTTAATGTTGCCAAGGGAGTTCGGGCTGAACTGGAGCAAGATCCGAAATTTCGAAAAAAAGCCGATATTTTAGTTAGCAGGGCAGCAACGGAATCTATTACAGGCGCTTTTTCACCACTTCCTCTTAATGAACAACCGAAACAGTCTCCCTCACTGCGGCAAATGAAAAATTTTTTCGAAAAGGGTGTTCAACAATTTCATAATGTGCTTGGTATCGAAAGATCACCGCCGGTACCATCAGCAAAGCCATTTAATGTAGAACATGTACGTAGTATATTCCGAACCAGTAACACTGCTCGGACGGAGTCACCGCCAATGGCTATCTCTGTGGAAACGGAAGCTAAACAGGATAGTTCACTTTCAGAGAAAATGACGAAGACAATAATTAAGACGCATGAGACTGAGGAAGGAATATCTCATGCTAAACTGGAAGACATACAAATTTCAGGGATTAACGATGGGACCATAATAAAAAATACCGAGTCAACAGGTAACGCTGGAAAATTGTTAGAACAGAAAACATGTTCGATTATTGAAGCGAATAAAAAATACATGCAAGCAAAGCCGACAGTACTTGTAATCAGTAAACCAGCAATTACAGCAATTGGCGATGAAAGTCCTGAAATGCGGAAAGAAATAGCTGTATTACAGGAACAACCAACTGTTTCTCAAGATATTGCTATTTTGGAAAAAGATTATAATTCTCTTGTCAATTTTGCCACACCACGACGCCTCAATAATCCGTTTCCTGTCGATGATACAGCATCTATTAGTGGTAGCAGGAAAACTCAAAATACAGCCAGTCCACCGGGAATTTTAATGAAAGATGGAAATAGCATCCGATCAGCAAATGATTTGGGAATGAAAACACCAAAAAAAGTTGCATTTCAATGTGACACAGATAATATTACTTTTACAAAGAATGAATCTAAAGAATATAAAAGTAAGTAATATTTAAAGTGATTATATCTTATCAAAAGGTTTTTCGATGAGAAATTCTGAGGTGATAATCTTTCTTATAATCATTTTTTTAAAGCGCTACGACGTGCTGTTTTCTTCCATTCAGATTTTTTTTTTTCTTTTTTTTGTTCAAATTCCTTCTATACATTAATTTATGATGATTTAATTTTCCTGATTTTCATCTTTAATTTTAATTTTGATTAGCGAATGATATATATGATTGAAATGATGAAAAATGATATAATGACGATGCCGAAAGCCCCGTTTCGCAGATGTTTCATTTTACGTTCTTGGATATTAAGGAATTTTTAGTGCATAGAAAGAATATTTCAAACATCGGAATAATTTTGCCTTCTTTTTCTTTAATCTGAAGCAATTAGTTTGACGAAATGAACAACACTAAAAAAGCATACTTATTCAAAGCTTAAAAGAAGAATGAAGGTCATTGAGGACTCACAATAATGTATGAATAATTTTTTTATTGAAGCATAACGTAATCGTACTGCTCAATCAAAAGAAAAAATTTTTCCAAATTTTCGAAAAATAACTAGTGAAAACAATAAATCTTTACATTCGTGATGAAGCTTGCCTTCTGTTTTGTCTAAGGGGAAGATTACTTATTGAAAAGTACTTACAATACAGTCAGTTTGTGTTTTCTTTTCATTTGTAAACTGTGACAGTGATTATCCGTCATCCAGAGACGCTTGAGGAGTTGAGCAGTTAATGAGGTAGTTAATACTTTATTTCACAAAAATGAAATTTATTCTATAGGAAGATTTAAAGGGAAAACGTTCTTGATAAAACGAGACATTATATTATGGTAATTACATTTTTCTCAATTATCATTTCAATTAATAAAAGATTGTATCTGTTGTGCACATGTTTTCATTAATATTTTATGGAAATTTTAGCTTCAGCTGAAACTCCACCATCTGTTGTGCAGTATGATGATGCAGTTGATGAGCCTCTTCAAAGATTGCTAAGGTTAAGTACTGATATTGGTGGTGATCTGGAAACAGTGGTATGTGTTCAGAAGCATTTTTCTCTTTACTTTTGTGTTGCTTTCTATTTTGTTATCTGATCAAACATATGTTATGAAGAGGAAAGAGGAAAGTTGTTGAATAGTGATGATGATAATATGGAAGGTTTTGATTGACATACATTATGTTATACTTTTTTTTTTTTTTCAAAGAATAGGAGTAGATCCAGTGGAGGAAAGGAAATGCTTTTTATCTAGAAATCTTCATGAGATAACATATGCACTTTTAGGGTAACAAATTGTCGACACTTTTCGCAGAGCAGCGTGATTTTATTTGGTTAGCTGCCGGCCAAAAAGAGCTATCAGCTAACGAGCTTCAAGCAAAGCTTCAGCCTTTGGTTAAATTGATGGAAGATTTGTCAACATTCAAAGAATCCAAAAGAAATACACCGTTTTTCAATCATATTTCAGCTGCAAGTGAGGGGATTCAAGCCCTTGGATGGCTTACTGTTGTAAGATTTTTGAGGTCTCTTTAAGTTTCGATTACTTTCCTGGTTGTATGCCAGATCTTGAAAGAGACTTTTCTTATACTCAGATTTTTATTTATTAGTGGAAAAGAAAGGGATATATTAGTGTAAAAAGGGGAAAAGAAATTCATGGCATTTCTCATGCACTTCGTTAACCTTTCATTAAAATAATTCTATAAATTACAGAAACCAACACCTGCACCATTTATCAAGGATATGTCTGAAGCATCGATGTTCTTTGTGAATCGTGTCCTGAAGGAACATAAAGATGATAAGGTACATTGTCACTGAGTAGAATCAAAGTATATAGTAATATATTTTATCTCGTTTTATTTGAAAAGCTAATTTCAGTATTTTAAATTATTTTCATTCTTTTAGTCAAAGGAGTTAAAGATCTTTTTAATTTTTTTTTCTATGATTATTGTAGTCGTAAGTGCATCGATTGAAAATTCCTGTCTATTAGCAAGATGGTGATGAGATTTTCCGGAATTATTTGATATTCTTTATAGATGCATACCGAATGGGCGAAGTCATGGTCAGATGTTTTGAATGCTCTACAAAAATATGTACGCCAAGTGCATACGACGGGTCTTGTATGGAATAGCTGTCCGGTGAGATGATTTTAGTATTTTGAAATTGCTCTGATGCATCGTCTCGTAATTTTCTCGCTCATAATTTTTTTGTTCACACTATATCAAATTTGCTCAAATCTGATGAGTGAAAGAAGATAATTATTAAAAGGGGGTGTATTAATTTGAGATACTTTTTATGAAGAATAAATTAATTTTTAAATACTGAAACTTCGATTTGAATTTCTTTATATTATGTTATTGGTATGAAGGATTTCTTTTTGTACAGCAAAGAGGAAAATTCTATGAAAAATTAGATTGATAGAACGGTCATTTAAACAAAGCAAGAAATTCAGAAAACTAGAAAAACTGAATAGGAATAGATAAGCTGAAATTAATAAGGTATAATTCTGTAATGGTTATGATTAATAAATGTTTATCATTAAGAAACTTGTAAATCGGAATTTACTCTTTCTTTTAAGGGTACAAAGCCACCAACATCGATAAAACAAGTCAGTTCCAACAGCACTTCATCTGGAAGTGCGCCACCTCCACCTCCACCTCCTCCTGTTTTACCACCTGGTCAATTTTTCTTCTATTTCTTTATATGTGCTTATATTTTATGGAGAGTTGCAGAGATGTTATACTGATAGCCTAACCACTAGCTGTTTCAAATTAAAGTAAATGGTTTAAAGAGTTTGCATCATATGAATAGCCTTATTTAGGAAGCAAAGTCTTCATATTTATTTATGTTGTTATCAAAGAGACAAACTACACTAAATAACTCATGGTATGTTACTTGTGGTTTAAGCACATGTTCCATACCAATGATCTATTCAATGTAATATGTTGATTTAAAGTTTTAGAATTATAAGTCGTCATTGTTAGCCTGATAACTTAACGTTCTTTTTTTGTTTTTCCCTTTTGATAACTGTGAAACTTTATAAAGTTGAATATTTTCTTAATTGTTCATTCCAGTTTCTTCTATAAATGACAAGTTAAGTAACAAGTTAGCTTTTTTTCTTTTCAGATCTTTTTTCTGCAATACCTTCTGGAACAAATGTTGCAACCGATAAAAGTGATCGGGCAGCACTGTTTGCGGAAATTAATGCTGGTGAAGAAATTACGAAACGTTTGAAAAAAGTAACACCAGATATGCAGACACATAAAAATCCAGCACTTCGTTCACAGGTTCAAATTTTCCACAAGAATTTTTTTTTTCTTTTTGGCTTTTATTGTAAAATAAATTTATATAATGCCAAATATAGATTATTGATTTAATCTTTAAATCATATTTTTTAGTTTAATAAAAATTTTATTTTATGCTCCGCGATTTTGGAAAATTTCACTTTATACCCATACTAACAGGTAGAACGCTTTCTCTTATATCTGTATTCAAAAGAAGACCGAGTGTTTAAGAAGCATTATAAGTTAATTGAAATAGGCTAGTTATGAGCACTTTAAAATGAAGTTTCTTAAATCTTTTAATAACAATCAGTATTTCAGGAAGTGTCTGTTAATGTTCACTTTAACATTTAATTGTCGAACTATTATTAGCACTTTATGTGTTTGATTGTAGGTCTAAGGTTTTATAGTTATTACCATATAAGTTCATCTTCTCTTCATCGTGATCATCTCACGATGTATTATCAATCCATATGATATTCTTGTTCAAGTAACTTAGTGGTCAGAAATGCCTCTATTAATGTTTTCTGTCATTTTTTTTCCATCTATCAGCAAATTCTTTATAGCCTAAAGAAGTTCTTGCTGCAACACAAAACGAGGGAACAACGTTGGCAACTACTGCTAATACCTCACCGATAAAAAAGCAAGAAGATAAAGAGCCGAAAATGTGGTTAAATAATGGCAAGCAGTGGAATGTGGTAAATTTATCGCTTTTTTTCGTTATTTTCCTTAAGCAGAAGAATTAAAAAATGAGCAGATAGGGATTACGAGAGAAAGCTTTTGTCTAAAATTGGATTATTTTTGAGGATTATTATAAAAATAACAAGAATGTGATGGTCGAAGTCAAGGATATGAAGCAGACGGTATATATATTCAAATGCGAGAATAGTGTCATTCAGGTCAGTTTAACTTTTCTTGTAAATGGTCCAGTTATGATTTTTTAGTCTGGATTACTGACTTATTCAATTTTATCGTATATTTTAATGACTTACGAAATGTAGTTATAGCAAGTATTAAAAGAAAATTCATAAAAATTATTTCCCTTGTTCCAGCTGTTCCTGTTGGAATAATATTGGAATGAATAATGCGTGCCTACTGTATAATTTTTGTTATTTTTAATTATAAATAAATTTTTTAATTTCATTACAAATTGCATTCAAGCAAAATAATAACCTTAAATTTCAACCGTGGAAGAAAATGTGGATTATTTTTCTAGAGAAATTCATTTAAAAAAAATTTTTAGATCAGGGGAAAGGTAAATTCAATAACATTGGATAGCTGCAAGAAGACATCAGTTGTATTTGATAGTCTTTTATCGCAATTTGAAGTGATTAATTGTCAAAGCGTGCAAATACAGGTAAGCATTTTAAGATTTTATTAACGTTTTTCCGAAGATGTTAAAGCAGTTTGTTTAATTCACTTAATGTATAGTACATTTCCTTCCAGTGGAAAGGAGTAACTTATTCGAATTTTGTTTTCATAGTGTTATTTGTTCTACCGGCATTCCTTCTTTTGCAAAATAGTTTGAACTGTCCTGGAAGACATAAAATGCAATATAAAGATACTTTTAACATTTTAATATATATTAGATTAGCTATAGGACAAAATTATCAATGTTACATAATTTTGCCTAATGTATTTACAGACGCTTGGTGCTATGCCAACACTATCTATCCAGAAAACTGATGGTTGTCAGGTGTATCTTAGTAAGAATGCAATAAATGCGGAAATAATAACAAGTAAATCATCTGAAATGAATGTACTTGTACCAGGTGTTGAAGATGGGGATTTTGTGAGTTTTGAGTTTTTTTTCTTTTTTTTTTTTTGTAAGGGAAGGAATTAGGGGTATATATAAGAGCTTGAAGATAAAATAAAGTAGAATAAATTTAAGAGAAATAGTATATTTTATATTCGTCGACCTTTTTTTTTTTTTTAAATTCTCAAAATATTTTTCCCATCATTTTTCTTTCAACAGATGGCAGCAATTTTCAGCTTATTTTATGTTCCCTTAGTGTTTCAGATAAGAGAAAGTAAATAGAGAAACAGAGGATGATTTATTCTCCATAATATTTTAAATGTTGTTATTTTTTCGAGCTGATATCGTTAGCACTTAGTATTGCTTGCTGCCATTTGTTGAAAACTAGCATAGTTTTAGATTATGAATTTTATTTTATATCTTTCAAATGAAAATTTTCGTTCATTACCAATATGACGTATGGGACATTCTAAAAACATCCTGACTTCTTATTCTTACCGGTGGCTGAAGCATTTAATAGAGAAGCTATCACTGCAAAGAAAGGAGAGATCACTTGAAGTTATTGAGCGATAAATTATTACTATTACAATAACAAATTTCAGGTAGAATTTGCGGTGCCCGAACAATTCAAAACAGTTTACGATGGAAAAAAGCTGAATACGACAGTGTCCGACATATGCTGAAAGATATGTAGCACTATCGCAGCATTATGTTCTACTTAAAAACGAATAGATTTTAGTGTATTGGTATATACTGTTTAGACTGATTAAGCAGCACAGAGAAAATTTCATATTTTGAAAATGAATGGAAGATATCTTTCAGTTTTTGAAGAAGTATAGCTGTAAATTATATTAAAAAGGAAATATCTATTTTTCTTCCTGATAATTCTTATTGAAAATGTGAATTCCCTGCAACTATTTTGCGCTATGTATTAAAAAATGCCTTTTGAAATATTATGCTACATTGCATATTATTCAATGTACGCTTTTATTATTTTTTTGTTTTTTTCAAATTTAAGTTAAATTATATTTCTTGTAACGATTCAGCAACATTGCTATTATATGCACATGCTTTATTATTATGATTTGACGGTTATTTATTATTCTTTTTTCATGCAATTTTTTTATTTTACTACTTTACATCATTTTTAATATTTACTTGTGCCATGTACTCTCTCTTCCAACACATTTATGTTTTTTTCTTCTTTTTTCTTTTTTCGGGACATGCCTATCTCTCTCTGAAGATTAAAAGATGCTCATTTGAAAGGTAGAATAAAAAAAAATTTTTACACGTGAATGTTATATTTGTGAAAATTTTGAGAATGTTCATCAGAAAGATGAGTATTTCAGGTCTCTCAGAAAAAAAATACAGAACAAGGCACAATTCTAATGCATGATTGTAACTAAATTTTGTGCTTTTGGAAACTTCAAATATTCACCTCTAAAACAGAAGAAAGTTCGGGCCATGCTGCTGCATCTTCGCTTTTATGAGTGCCAGTTTGAAAAATGGGTAACGAAAAACAAAATTGAAATGAAAAAGAAAATTGATGAATGATTGAAGTCATACTATGTTTTTAGCTAAGTAACCATAGATTCTAACCAAGCTCTTTAGTGTCTATCTTCCGACTTAGAGTTAATTCTCGTCAGGAAATGAGAGAATTATCTTCCATTTTTCCAAAGTACCTGATTGTTATTTTAAGTTAAAGCGCTGCCAATCGATATCTTTGAAGTTCTTCATTCGTATGATTGATTATTTTTATTACATGTAAATTATGTAAAATTTTCTAGATTATTACTGTAATTGATCGGTATCTTCTCACTCTCGTTATATATTTTTTTAAAAAAAAAGTGAGTAAATAATGAAATAAATTGTTAATATCAAAATTAGAAACTTAATGGTACATGTATACACGTACGTGACTGTCAACTAGCAACCCAAAATAATTATTTTGTTTGGTTCCACATGCTTCCCATTTTATAGTTTTGTTCAAATCGAAAGCAAGATTCGGATAATTTAATTCATTTGTTAAAAAAAGGAAATAATTACCAATGGTTCGTAACAAAATAAAGTTGAACACAATAATTCAAAATACTGAAATGTGGAAAAGTAATGGGAAATGGGAAAAAAGTAATGCATACACACACAGTAACCTTGGATACTGTATTTTTAAATTTGCGAGTGGAGTTATCTGATACTAATTAGTGTGATGCAGTAGAAAGGAATTAGGTTAATTTTGAGGCATGCCTTACAGCATATAGGTCGTTTAGGATCGAAATGTTTTCGGGATGAAAAGTGCCAAATGTGAAAACCGTAAAAAATTTTTGTATCAATACTTCTCTATTTACACATTAATTTATCAAATCATTTATTCAAGATCTTTGGTTCAATAAAAAAATAATGCATAAAAAAAATTTAACCAAAGACACTGTAAATTGCTTCCTGTAACACCTCAGTAAAAAATGGGAAAGTCGAACATTCTAGATCTTTTCTTTAATGATTAAATTCTTTATATAATTCGATAAGCTAAAGCTTGGAAGTCGTCTAACCTCTTCTTTCAAAGTTTTCAAGATCCTTGAAATTTTCTAAGTACTAATTAATGCTATTATTATCACTTTTCGCAAATGGAAGATGCCATGCTGGGGAAGAATAATGTTCGCATTGTGCATATCCTTGACATTTACGCAGAAGTTCAAGTTGCCTACTAAGCTGTTCCAATACTCCCAACGGTATGCTCCATATAATATTATGCAACTGAAATGATATTGATCAATGCCAAATAATAATAATCAACGGAATTATTAGTACTCAATATTTATCAAACTAATAAAGGAGACAACTGAACCGAATTTGAAAAAGCAGCTTATATTTCTAAACGGTTATTTTTAACTTCTACAGTAAATTAATTAATCGAATACCGTTCGGTATGTAAATGGTAAATATTGAATGAAGAAGAAATAAATATTCTATTCAATCATTTTTGTTCCAAAGTTTAAATTCAAATCTACGTCCACGTTCAATGCCTTTCTTCTGGGACTACTGGAAATCACTAACCTGATACGGATCAATATTAAGATCATAATAACTTATAAATTCGGTGATAAATTCACAATATAGGAAGTTGTGTGTACTGTTAACTGTTCGTAAGCACCAGTATGTGTTGTTGTTGGAATTTTGACAGAAACAAAACTGGCCATAACGTTCTGGCCAGAAGGGTGGCGTCCTCCAGTGATCTGCACCATGAACGAAACAATTCATCTGTGGTACTGTACAATTCTTATGCAGTTCATCATAACTCGAGTTTCTGCAATTAATCACATTCTTAATCCGTAGCGCTTCAAGCTTCTGCAATTTTCAGATTCTTCTATAATCGTTGGTGTTTTATCGGTATTTTACCATTCGCAGCTATAAATTAAAAAAATCTTCCAATGTCCTATATATTTCATAACGTATTCAGGCCTAAAATAATGTACTGAAATTTCGGGATCAAACAAACAGCTAATGAATCCTATTTATTTTCTTCCTTAAATCCTGTTAATTTAATTTCACGAGAAGATAGAATAATCTAACTAGCGACAATTTCATTCATTTTAAAGAGTATTACTTTGAATTAACTCCAATACGTAGATTGTTTTGATCATTTTTTCGCCACCATAATAGATCACTATTGCTGATTTCATCCCTTCAAATATACAATATTTTTTAACTTTTATTTCAAGCATTTTTATACCGTAGCAATAATTTTTTATAAATTCTATTCGATAATTAAATCCAAATAATTAAAAACAATTAACTTCTTTAAGACTACTTTAATAGACGAGCATGAGTCTCTCTGCAGATACACTGATTTAAATCATCTGAAGAAAAAAAATTATTCGATGCTGATGGTCGTCTTCGTTTCAAAGTTCTCCGCATATCCTTGAAAAAAAAATCTTTGATTTGTAATTTACTGTGATTCATACTTTCTTTGCATGTTCTCTGTCCTAAGTTTCAAACTAAGTTTCGAACTTAGGACAGAAAACATGCAAAGAAAATCTGAATCAAAGCAAATTATAAATCGATAATCCTACTTATGATTTAAATTAAACCATAAGTAGGATATCGATTTGAGAACCATTATTTCGAATTTTCATTTTGTATTTGTCATCTATTTTATTTTTGCGCACTAGTCATTTGACAAGTTAAAATTACAAAAATTATCATAGACCGCATGATAAAAAAAAAATGATGTCGATTGAAATGTTATTTAAAATGCACTTGGAAATGTCTTTTACTCATTTATATAACTTCAAATCTAGATTTAGATTCAGATTTTCTCAACATATGAGGGCTGAATAATGAGGGAAATCAGAGCTAAAAAAAGCAGGTTCGTGTTAATGAAATAAAAGAAATAGGGCAACCTTATAAAGCACTAATTTCCTCTTCAGAGTTTCGATTCGATCATCCACTTTTGCCTTATGAATTGTCCATAATTTGGAATCTCGAAATACTTTTGGCTTGCAAATGACACTCATATTGTATCGCACACACAGAGCTGCAAACAGAATAATGGTTATGTCATAAACCGCTTTTTAAAATTCAATAATTGTTTGTTTCTGAATATTTGGTCTTGTTCAACATAGTATATCACGCATTTGGAATCTGATAACATCTTACAGCCAATTTTTCCTTTTTGCATTTTTACCGATCGCTTCAAGCGTATATCACCATCATTTGGATCCTCGAAAACACCTTGATACCATTCACCACTTTTCATCATTTCCTTCTGTATTAAAAAGAATGAAAAATAGATAAATCGATGATACCTTGCTGATGCACTGATAATCAACACAAACTATTAATGTTTTAACAATAAATTTATGAAAACAAAATTTGAGCATTTTTGTTGTGTTAATTAGTTCGATACTCAGGATAGTTGAATTAGCTAGAAACTATAGTAAGAAAGGAACCTAGTTAAGTAATACATGAAATACTGTTTATGAGATTACTTATGAGACTACGATGAAAAATTGGTCTCAAGTGATTATTTCCAAATCTGAATTAAGAAAAGTACTTCTTGTATATATTGCAAAAATTCATCCTCCCAATATCTTTGCAAAGTTTCATCTAGATGAACCACTTCACTTTCTTCATCTAATTGAGCTATAGTTGCCTTTCGCCGAACACTTATCTTTTCTAAAATTGTTTCGACTGAAAAATTTACACATGAAACAAAAGACTATAAATGTAGTAAGATATAAATTAATGTAAACATGAAATAATAATATCCATAAGAAAAGAATTTCAGACAGCGTTAAAAAACTGCAGTAGAATGATGTAAATGTCGAATTGCATGATTAATAACAAAATGAATAATATAAATCAAATATACTTGAGAAGATTTGAATTACAAATATGCTGGACTAACCATGCTCTCGCCTAAATCGTCGATAGCGCCGTTTCAGTATAGTTTCCCAGGAGCAGTCACATTCCTTGATGATATCTACATTTGCCTGACATTTAAAAATCTTCCATTTACCGGAAGCATCATGAATGCATTTCCATTTCTGAAACGATTATTTGATTCCGCAATAACTTTGCCAACAAGTTATTGTGTCAGCAAACTTGCGCTAACAAGTTTCTAATAGGATACGAATAATGATCTCCTTCGATGAAAGAAGAATGGAATAGCATGAATGTTCAGCAAAATGTAAGCAATGCAATTCAGACCAAGCAACCAAAGCTTACAAGAAGTTTTCTTATAATTCTGATAACTTTCAAAGAAATTTTATATTCCTTATCAGAAAATTTAGCTGAAATTCGAGCTTTCTTTCTAAGATTAATAGTACCTGCCCTTTCCTGCATGGTTCCCTGAATTCCGATCGAGTACAGGCTTTTTCTATACGGAGATCTTTACTCAATCGACCACGCTGCTTCATAAATCGATCACGTATTCGAGTTAATTTTGTCATTTTTCTATATAAAATAGAGAAGAAAATATTACTTTTCCCATTCAATTATATATCATAATTAGATAGAATAAATCTGAATATTTCAGTACTGAAAAAATAAATTATGTTGTTCAGATTGCATGATCTTACACAAATTAGGAAAACAGAGCAAATATATAGGTCTATTTCAGGCCAATAACATTTAGTAGACGGAACATTCAAAAAAAAAGAAAGCAAAAAGATTACCCCCTTTCGATCAGGATCGTGTCTCGCCATTTGAAATCCTTTATTCTTTCTGTCTCTTTTTTCGTTTCCTTTTTTTGTTTATCTTCAAAAAAAATTAACTTAAAAAAGTAATTGAGAAAAGATGATGAGAAAAATGGTAAGATACTACAGAATTATAACTATAATCTCAGAACTCAAAATTTAGATGTTGTCGAGACTTCTCTCTTCATCATAACTCCCGCACTAGATATTTCTTACTGGAGGCAAAAGAAAATAATTCGAAACATATATCCTAATATGATGAAATTTTAAAATACTAATTAAATTAAAATGTAACTGAAAAAGAATTGATATTACCATATTGTCGAATAAGTGGTACTAATGAACGCCCATCCATATGATATGGTGTAACTATTCCAGCTATATCCAATATGGTCGGAGCTATATCAACATTCATTACAGGTTCACGGATTCTAAATAACTTAATTTCAGCATTGAAAAATTTCTATCACTAGTTTATATGAAATGATATTTATTCTTATATAATATCCCACTATTAGTAATTTGTTCATCTCATAAATATCGGATAAAAGTATCAGCAATATTTAAAAATATCACTGTATAATAAAATGTATTGGTATCACTGTTTTAAACAATAATCACTGTCAATATCAAAACTTGTTAAGCAGAGAAAGTAACAAAATGAAATAAATTAAAGTATATTTACGATATATTTTTTGGAAATCCTGGACCACGAATAAAGTATGGTACACGAATATCGAATTCGTAGGGCATATTTTTACCCTTCACCAAGCCAAATTGACCCAAATGGTATCCATGATCACTTGTATAGATGAAAACGGTATTTGACAGATCACCCAAATCGCGTAATTCATTTATTAGCTACAATTTACTTTTTATTGTACTTTGAAAAAATACAATAACATAAAATCGATCTGACTTGATGATATAATCGAAAATGTGATAATTTATAGGATTAGATCGTTGTCCGAGTTACTAATATATCATTATCAAGAGAGGTTGTACCGTGTATAAACGAGTAATCTTAATTTTTGTGCAAAAATTTTTGAATTTTGTTGAGCGATAGTTTTTCTAACTGCTTTCTTGGTATACAAACTCTATCAACGCGCTGGAATTTTGAAATAAGACTTCAGTATGTATTTTAATGAGTAAAAGACCTTACAATAATTTTTAAAACTAACTCTTTGAATATTACTGTCTACACTTTGCAATGTTTGCAATCGTCGTCTATGTAAAACATCGGTAAATATAACATGGACAGGTTCCATACGTCCGGTATGTTGCAAAAGCCACTGTTTATCAGGATTTGGAGCATAATTCCAAGCTTCTGTCCTTAAATCCAACTGTCATTTAAAATAAGGATTCTGACAAGAAAATTATTTCGCTAATGCATACGGTATTCCTGAATTTCTGAATCAAAATACCTATGTGTTTCCACATCCTGAAACCAATTAGAATATTGTGGAGCTGGATCTTCCGGACCATGCGGCGCTGGAAATGACATCACAATCATATATGGCTTGAAAGGATCTTCTCTACGCAACTGTCGGATAAAGGCTATCGTATCGTTAGCAATTAAATCCGTGAAATAATCCTGAAACAGAGCACTAATTTAAGTTTCCAAAATAAAGTTCTTTAATCAATGACCAAAGTTACAGAAAAAATCCGGAGTGTAGTGATGGAAACAGAAAGATTCTACATTGAACTGGACTTTTGAAAAAAGTTTGCGATGACAGCAGCTAAACAATTTGTCAAATATATCCAGTGAACAGTTCACATTCTGTACCAAAAAGAACTGATCATTGGGAAGAAAAAGAAAATTCTTCATAAACAAACCTTTTCATAATCCCAACCATGCTTAATTTTATCACCGTTCATATTTATTGTATAGTTATAAAATCGACTATTCCGAATCAAACCCATCCAATGATCCCAACCAGGTGGAATGTATAAACCAGTATACTCATTTAAATATTTACCAAAATACGCGGTTTTGTAGTCTGCTTCATTTTTCAGATATACAGCAAATGTATTTTTTTCATAACTATTTCTGAAAATACATTTGATTTTATTTTGTTTCAAGCTAAAATTTACTGAAAAATTTTACTACCCTAATTTACAGTAATTTGGTTTTAATTTATTAATGCTTCTACTACTGTTCAAAACATCGATCGTAGTTTTCCAATCTCTATAGAAATTCAAAAAATATAACAATCAAAAATTTTCCTTCCGGCCAATTTTCTAAGACACGGATTTGATTCTCATTTGTTTGATTATTTAGTACAACAGTCCTTCTAACGATTGCCAATCAAATATTGCACAAAAAACTGCAAGCAGGTTTCCTAATTAACATTATAATGACAGTCATTGATGCAATTCGTACTACGATATAGATATTATCTTCATACGGAATGATTTAAAATTTCTTAAATTACAATTCAAAACAATACCTCCAGTCATTTCCTGAGCAGTTGTGATTATTTGTAGGTACATGATGATTATGGGCATACATTCCAGTCAATATCGAACTTCGACTTGGACAACATATCGGTGTTGAAACAAAACCTGAATTGAATGTTACTCCACGTTCTTTCAACAAATGTACGGTTTTTGGCATAAACTGAAAAGTAAGAAGATACATTTATTGTTGTAAATCTTCTCTTTGTTCATTTTTTATTCTATTTAAGAATTAAATGTTGTTACATTCAAACAGTCTTATCCATAAAGTTATCAATCCAAAAGAAATTATTCCAAAGAATTTTTGATATGAGCTCCAGGACTACTAACGTCATAAATGCAGATTAAGAATTCACTTATTTCTAAATTGATATGCCTCAACACGATATATCACCATAAATACAGATATCAAATAAAGTACAAAAAGACCTGCATAGAGCCTAATTCGATATCCTGATCATCGGTTATGATAAGTATTATATTTGGTCGAGTCGGTGACCTGCAAAACTGACATCTGAATTTCACGATATACCTAATATGAATGAGTCAATTAAATTCAAAACAGAAATATAGTGTATTGCAAATTCATGACGACAAATTTTACGTCAAGCATACTGCAGAGAGAGATAGGGATCAGATACTCAAATTCAATCTGTTGAGAGTAAAGAAACTTTGAACAATTTAAAAATCTGATTTTAAATGAAGCTTAAAAGTTTTACAACTGAACTCTTAATATTTCACTTTTCACCTGACTCTTAATATTTCACTTTTACCAAACCCTGATAAATATGATAAATATGTTAAGCATTAAGTTCAATTTTGATATTTTAAGAAACATTATTTTCAATATCTATTTGAGCATTCTTTAATGAAATTTCATAGATTTTAATCCATTCATAGAGATCAAACTGAAAATAGCAAAAGCAGAGAAAAGGAAAAAAAAAAAAAACAATTACCATGCTTCGAATAGTGATGCATACCATAAAAGATATGTTAATGGCACCAAATAAATAAAACCTGTCATAATTATCAGGAATATAAGAAATTACCGACGATATCGGAAGAAGGATGCTAACATATTGAAATAATCGTAATAGTATAGTAGTAACAGTGGTAATAAAGATGATATTATATCTTCTTCATATTTTACTAAAATAAATTAAAATTAAAAAATCATGTGCAGTTTTTCATTTAAAAAAAAAAAAAGATTAATTAAATGAAAACTTTAAAATATCTTCTGTAATTCAGTTTTTTTTTTTTTTTTTTTTTTTTTTTAAAGAGGAAGAAAAATAAAAGGAAATAATGGATTAAAACGAGAATAAAACGAGAACAAAAAAAATAAGAAGCAAAAATATTTTCCTTCTAAAACAACAAGTTATTCCGGGCGGTGCGATTTGCTATATTCATCCTTTCTCATATGGCATCCGATAGATGATACAATTTAACAAGAAATAGAAGGAACGCAAAAAGTGAAAAATGAGATGAAAATAAAATGCTTCAAAAAATAGTTATTAGTAGGCAGCAGCTGTTTTGACCGAATAAAAGTTGAAAAAAAATGAAAAATGAAAAAAAAAAAAGATAAAAGAGAACCGCCAAAAAAAATTAATCTTTGAGCTACCTGACACTTGAATGTTGTATATACTTATATAGTTCTGCCGCGTCTCGACATCTATAATTTATTTTATTTCAATGCTTATATTTGATCACAATTCAAATATTTATAATTTTCTGCAATTTAACAGCATTCATACTTTGACACCTACAATTTTTCATGTTTTGACGCTTCCATTCTAACTGCAAAATTTTGCACAAACAAAAGAAATTTGCAAACGTAAAAGAAAAAAAATTTTTTCGAAATTCTTCAAAATATTTGCTGCAGCAAAAAATTATTGGAGAATAACTTGAACTTAATTTATAAGAGAAAGATGGAAATAATCTAGAATCTGAAATTATAATGACTATACAAGGATATACAATGTCAAGTAAGAATTTATGATATTCACGTAAGGATATACGAGTCACGTATAAATAAGAAATTTTCATTACAACAACAGAAACTAGAGAATTATATACTAATTTCAAGTCCAAAAACATATCTTACGCCAAAATATACATAGTGAACACGTTTTTTTTTTTTTTTTTGCCTCTGTTAAACTGAAATAGAAAACACTCTTAAAAAATATTTTTTCTTCTGGGGTATATTCAAAATAAAAAATTCACAAACTTCTAGCCAAAAAATCATCCAATATTTTTTAAAAAATATTAATAATTACTTACTTTCCTTACAGCACTTTTTTTCTTTCTTTTCTAGTTTTATTTATTTATCTTTTTAGTGTTGTTGTGAAATCAATGAAATTAAGATTAAGCATTAAGCAACGCTATTTGCGTAGAATTTTTCATCATTTTGTTAGCATTCCAGAAATGCATTAATTTCTTTTTATGCAAACGAAAACTTCAGTAATATTTGCATTCAAAATTTCTATCTCATTCTCTAGCTTAGTATTGTATTACATGCACGGCATGATACACAGAATATTCTTTCCAGGCTTTGATTATAATCGAGAAATTTCGCGCATTTTTTGTAATTCATTAATAAGATTATCTAACAATTTGATAGTTTCTAGCATATTAAAAGAGGGCATAATGATTTCTCACATAATTTTACAATCCATGGTTTACTTATATTTGTTAAATGAGAAAGATAGTAAGCCTAGTCTATGTCTACATCTCTGCTGTCCCATTTAACGCTGGCCTGAACTAGCCTCAGACTTCTCTTAAAGTACATAAATTATGCGACATTCCCTATTGATGTTTTTGTTTTGTAAAAATCGACGGCCTACAAAATTTCACTACTCTGTACGAAAATTGAATGATTCATATTGTATTGTCTTTATTACTTTTCACATTTTTCTTTGAATAGATTTGACGTAATTTATCATTAATAAGTAATATTTCGATAAAATAACGCGGATTCGCTTAAAACGATTGTTATTGACATAGGATTATTATCATTTAAATAAAATGGATGCAATTAATCACTTCAATGCGAATTTGAAAGGAAAAAAATTCTGATAGATAAAATTCGTTCGTTCATTTCAATGATAAAAAGTAAATGTTACTCATTGCTAAGTGGCATTTATAATGAAACAATCCAATCATTTAGCTGATCGTCATGACTTTTCTCCATGTCAACATGTGAATAATCAGATGTGATAAAACAAGATAAGATAATGATATTAGCATTACCAAATAAAAATTATCAAATAAATTATCAAATAGCTTTATCAAATAAAAATTAAATAAAACTTCAATTTTCTCTTCAAATTTCCAATTCATTTTTTTTTTTTTTTTTTTTGCCTTCCAATTGTAAAGAATTCCTCTCTATCTTTTCACAGAAGAATAAAAATATTAATTTTAACTATATATTGGAAACGAATTTTATCAGAATAACCGAAATGCTCCAATTCTCGGTTTTAACATGTAACTGTTTCAATTCATAATTCATCATGTTCGCTTGATCGGATTGACGTGATCTCGAGATGCCATATGAACTGTGGAATTTTTTCTTCTAAGGAATTGATGTTAGCAGCGTTTTTTCATGTATGAGTAAAATTGACGCGAGTATGATCAAAACCACTTACTTATCTTACTCATTCACTTGCTAATACTTCAAATACATGCTACAAAACAAATCAGGCAATCAGGCAAATGTTGCTAGTTCACCAAAGCCAATAATGAGAAATGAGGTGAGATCTGGGCCAAATATTTCTTAAACTTTTTAAACATTTCAAATATTTCTTAAATCTTTTAAACAGATTTAGACAATCCTGTAATATTCTCATTCTTTCGTAACTGGAAAAACAAAATCGTCTCAACTCTATGAATGACAATGAAAATTAACGAACATTGTCGAAATAACCGAAATATTCTCATTGTAAAAATATTCTTAAATAATCATGATATTTTTTTACTACTAAATTTCTTGATTTTAACATGTGAGTTGTAATTATTTCAATTTATAAATCATCAATCTGTCAAGTTTTAGAATCATGTGAAATATTATAGTTAGATGTAGTAGATGAATCATTATTTTATTTGCCAAATTTATAATGATCATTATTTTATTTGCCAATTTTCTAAAATAATTTGAAAATTTACTTTCAAATTCTCTTCAACGATCAATCATCCTGTCACATGAATTGTTAAAAAAAAATACAAACATAGATTTATTAACTGCAATGTTTACATTATCATCTAATAGGGTATTAAATCAATCGAAAACCATGAATATTTTTCCATTTAATTTTTAATCATAGACCACCGAAATCACAAATGTTTTTAAATGTTACAAACAATCTATATAAATAAAATGTAGATGTTTGCTGTAGCCGTTCACACAAGATTGCAAGTTTTTCACCATTGATTTGAAATTTTGACACATTGCATTTTAATAGGCACGTTTTCTGCTATGAATTTACCTATTTTTTTTTTTTAGCTGTCCACACCTGTGATGGGTAAAAGTAAGTGAAGGGATTGAATTTGTTGACCATGCCTATTTCCTGCATTGTTCATTTTTACACAATATTTCAATCCCTTCACCAATTGCTTTGAAATTTTCATGCAACGTTGCATTCGAATAAATACGTGTTTCTATATCGATAAGGCGCATTTTTTAGAACTTTCAGAGATTTATGATTTGGAATAAATGAACATTTACATTTTTATTCATATAGATAGACTAGCTGGACAGGCCAAGCAAAGCGTCGCCGGTCTAGTCAGTTTCGTTATAAAAAGGGTTGTTATCTGATGAACCATTCATCCATCCTCCCAATTTGACCAATTTTTATCACCAATTTCATCACTCATTCAGTAATTCGCTTCTTTTTACTACTTTGCTTTATCATCATGAGAGCTTCCAAATTTTCTATCCCAATATTCAGATAACATCCCTATTCAACTATTGACGTATTACCGAAATAGATTGTCGCTGAAATCTCGAAAATACAAGGAGAGAGCAGTGATTCCTTTATTTTAAATTTGACATTACATATTTGCTGTAGTAATCGTGAAATCATTTTTTTTGTCTAGTAAGTCAATGAGCTTTAAAAAAGAGCTCTATTTCATCACACGCTAAAAAAGACGCATATTCCTGCGACAACAAAGGAGTTTATTCTTGCAGCCCGAAAATGGTATCAGAATCCTTCAACCATAGAAGAAGAAGGTCTTGAGCACAAAAGTCATTTCAAAGAATGGCTGCCATGAGCTTGGTCGGATGGTCCAGCTCGTGGTATTGAATTTTTCTTTATTGCGTAACCATATCTTTTTTCTTCGCATTATGTTCACTTCATGAAAGTTATTTCTTTAATATTATCGAAACTGTATTGTTGGTGTAATTGCTGCGTTCGTTGATTGACAAATTTATCATAATAAAGGTTTAATTACCTTAGTTTGAGTGAGTAAAATAACAAAATTGAACCTCTGAGAACTGAGAACAGAATTCACTCTTACAATTTTGTCATGACCAGAAAGGAACAGCGACATGTTATGTAGCATAGCTATGACGAAAAATTTCTTCACAGCAGACTTCATTATAGAATGCATTTGTAGCAGAAGAAAAAAAATGATGTAATTAGAATATTTTTATCTTTTCCTTCCTCATTTTATTTCGTAAGAAGTTAAATATAATAAATGTCAGTTAAAATTGTTAAGTTGTAACAAACCAAAGTTCAAATGTAATTTCGACACTGTTTGAATTTCTAATATTGCTTGATTTTGATTGATAATGTTATAACTTTTCTTTGTCAAGTGTAATAATGCCCTCAAAATGCAAAGTTTAATTGCCTAATCTGAAGACCAAAGCTCATCATCAATAAGGAAAGATATAACGAAAGGTCGGCTCCTTCTTTGATTATTGAGACGTCATTCTGGATTAATGTCATCCAGAGAGCACCAGGGCGTGGATTAAAACGAAATATAAACGACAGTTAACTTCCTTACGGGAACGACACGGATGACGAAAGGTGGCTTGCCTGGCCTCACTATCCATACTATCCACCGACGAATTTCCCTCTTACTTCTTTACTTTTTTATATTTTCTTTATCTATTGTGTATTGTGTCCGCGAATATTGGACGACTCCTCACGTATTGTATTCAAAATACTTTGCCTAATGAAGTATTTAACAACGTAGTGTCATGAGCATTCCCATTCACAGCCAAGTTCCGCGACAGCATTCGTTTGTACCAAATCCAAGCCCATACAAAAACCTTCCCTAAAACTTTCTTTCACCTCAAATTTTTGGTGCCTGAGGTTAAATGCGTCTGAAAGTTTGACTAAAGAAGCTGAAATACGAAATCGAAAATCCGAAAACTTCACAGTGAAGTTAATGAAATCGATCTATCCCACCTTATCGAACATTTCCACGGGAACTCAAACAAAAATACGACATCAAATTGTGTAGATCATCAAGGAGAAAGTCAAACGCTTTGATTTTCATGCTGGCATGCTCGAAATAATTATTCAGAAGTGAATGGATCTCATTCAAAGAATGGCAATTGCATCAGCAAAAAAGAAAAAGGAAAAGAAATATGCCGAAATTATCAACGACTCAGAAGGTATCATAAATGTATTAACTAGTGCAAGAGAAGCTATTATTACTTTGAATTAATGATTATGAAATACTATTTCAACGCTTAAATCAAGCAAATACCGAAGAATCGGCCTTTAAAAAACGAAATATCTCCCACCTATCATGCAACAATTAAATCTGCTTCAATTGCCATTGCCTACACTTAGTAGCGACCCAAAAATCTAGAAAGAATTTTAGAGTAGCTTGGATGCTGCTGTGCATTTTCAAAATACAACAGATATTCAAAAACTGAATTATCTAGAGCATTCTTGAAAATGCTATCAAAAACAAATTGTCGGCTGGATATTGGATAGAGTGTTTCAATAAAAAAGGAGCAAGAAATATGGTCTGTAAATAAGCTCCGAGAATATTTGGCAGAGTCAATCCTAAGGAGTGAAGAGGTGATTAGAAATCAAACCAGTAAGGGAGAAAATTATATTAATTATAAGGATGGCTCACAGATCGCTGATCCAAGAAAAGAAGAGTATGAACTCAACGATTTTAATTAATTCAATAATCAATATGATGATGTCGAAAGAAATGGACAAATTTCGGTATCCTCCTGTGACAAAAAAGTAAGCAGTTGCTGTAAAGAACAGTAAAGATTCTGAAGAAACTAGGATCGCCAAGTCGAAAAAAACTTAAATTCAACATTGTGTAGAGAACAGCGATAAAAATTCTGAAGAAACCAGAAATCGCCAAGTCGAATATTTATATTATGTTCTCTTTAACTACAAATCATTCTATCAAATGAATTGTTAGATTAACGGTAATATTTAACAATTGATTATAACGTTTACATTTCTTCAAATATGCTATTAAACTCGCGGAAAATTGTAAATCATCGAAATTACAAATGTTATCAAATGTTATAAACAATCTCACTGTAAAAAAGGTTTTTATCTGATAAAATCATTCATTCACTTAACTCACCGATACTTTTATTTCTTTTTCTTACTTTTCTATTCTTTACTTTCAAATTTATCCCAATATTCAGATAACATCCCTACCTAATTATCGTTTGTTATCGATAACCATCAATTGTTTTGTATCGTAATTGCAGCGAATAAAGTTGTCAAATCTAATTCTCGTTACATAACAAATCCAATCATTCCCAATTTCCAATCCCACAAAAAACTTTCGCCGAATTTTCGTTTTCACACAGGTCTATTCACAGATGTTTACATTATATAAAATTAATTATTTATCACTCAAAGTATTTCGAAAATTCTGAATTCTGTTCAAATCCTTTTTTTTTGTAACTGTTGTTGCATCACTGCCTTTTTTGATAAAAGATGATTGTCGGGATAATACAGATGTTTTTCCTCGTCTATTAGTTTGATATGAACCCCTGAAAAATTAATCTTTCAAGTGTGATTATTTGCAGAATTAATTCTAATAAATAATTAATTACTAGCTTTTTTTCAGATGAAATTTGAACAAAATTACTTACAAAGAATTTTTACGTTGTCGTTCCGATGTATTGCTCATTTGTCCACTAAATTTATTAGATGGACGTGTAGCAGAATTATTTCTTCTGCAACAAAAATTATTTAAAATTATCCTTCACTTTAATTCTTTATTACTTTATAAGGAAATGAAATTACAGGTGCAAATGCTTATGCAGTAAGTATATTTTGCATGCAAATGCTTCTGCATGCATAAATAGCACTACTGAAAATACATGGAATGGATATGATGGGATACATTTATGATATATGTAATCATTAGCAAATGTATAAATATACTTTAATTAATTCAATAAAAATTTTCACTTATGATTTATGAGAAAATGATAATTTTTGATAAAACTATTCATGATTTTTGAAAATATTTAAAAATATACAACTGAATAAACGAATAAATAAAACGATTTACATTCTTGATGAACTCATTTCTCTTCGTCGATCATTATCACTGCTATTATCAAGAAGTGATCTTTGTAGTGATTCAGATCGCCTCGAAGAAATTTTTAGATGACGTTCTGATGTTGCTGGATGAGAAACGTTTTTCTTGGACGTCATCTTGTTATCATGATTTAATGATTTATTATTTAATTGACGACAATCATCAACTTGTGGTCGTGTCATTGTCATATTAGATGGTTGTGACTTTATTTTTTGTACCTAAATTTACAGTATTCTATAATAATTCAATTAAAGTCACTTGATTTGCCATACATTTTGCAACACTTTTCAGTCGAATATTTATTAAAACATACTATCGAATAGTTTTTTCTTTAAAATTTTTATTACAAGTTTGCAACTATGTAGTATAAAAAGATTGCAATAGTTTCAGAATAATTAAATTGTTGTTAAAGATATCTTGAAATATTATGATTTGAGAAATAATTTTTATTCGCGCCTATAATTTAGCAATTTGTGAACAAAAATTTAATATCAGTTCTAAAAATGACGAAATTTTAAATTCATTCCGAAAAATATTTTCGTCAGATTGTCATTTATGGAAAATAACTTTACATCATTCGTTATATTGTAATGTGAAATTGATACCAAACATGAAAAGAAAGGAATGAAACAAATAATTAAAATTGTTACCAATATATCACCTTAATTTCCTGAGTCATCATTTTCTTATCTTATAAAAAAAATAAAAAAAATATTTAAAAAAGTCATTGAAAAAAAGTTATAGAAAAAGTTGTGCAATAGAATTTTGATTTTTAAAAATGAAATGATTGGTCATAATATTATACAAAATACGATAAAATTCCTAAACCATTAGACGTTATTTATTTGTAATTTATTCAATTTCGAGTAGTAATTCCAATATTAATTTCAATTTAATTGTAACATAATATCAAATTTCATTTGTTTTTAATATTATAATTAATCGCACCACCTAAATAAAGTGGGATCTTATTTTAATTTTACTAAAGAAAAGTTTGACGACAATTACTTTTTTACCTTCATCGGTCCTTTCTTTTCTTGTTGCGTTTTACAAAATGGAATATGCCGTTCTGCAGCTGCTTCGTTAAAACTTCGTCCACAATATTTGCATTTCAAGTAATCTAAAATGACTTATCAATGAAATCATATTTGACTAATTTAAATAATTAATTTAATACTATTTAAGTTAAAAACTTTTTTCGAAATTTTTATGTCAATTAGAATTAATATAAAGCAATAAAAAAAAAGTTATGCAATTTATGTGAGCACTACTACATGCAGGAAATAATTCTTTTTTTAAATTATGGTATTAGCATTATTTGTTAATTACGTCAGTAGCATGTATTATCAATGTAACACTACAGTATCGAATATAACTCATATTATTCAATCATTTTTTCAAACGGGGCGTATGAATAAATATAAAATTAAAAATAAAAATAAATTTCTTTTTAATTCCACTTTAGATGACTGATTTATTTAATCAAAGCCTTATCATTAATAAAAACTAAAACATGGAAAAATTTTCAGCTAATTCAATTAATTTTGCTACACTTTTGCAGCATAAATTTGCATATCTTATTGTAATTTAATTATCAAGCGAAATTTATGATAATTAATTTTGATCATATTAACATGCGAAATTTTGTACGAATTTCAAATTTTTAGACATATTAAAAACTCTTTAAAAAATTCAAATTTATTTATTTTTAATACAGCTGAGAAATGTAGGTTTAAAAATTTGAAAAGAATATTTTTGATGGTGTATTTTCATTGAAATTCAGTGATTTATCTGTTATAAATAAGCGTACAGCAAAGTTAGTTGATTTTTTTAATGTTAAACAATGTGAATATTTTTAAATGTTAAATATAAGAAATTATTAGAAATATTAGTTAAATACCAGAAAAAGTATATTAAATATGATAAACACTATAACAATCATTAATAATTGATAAGATTATCAAATATCTAAAATAGCAAAAATTCACTGTAGTATTCAAGATGATATGGGAAAATTTAAGAATATTGCTTAGTATGTAAAGTATGTGCCGTTTAATTAGTCGTTTGAATTATTAAAATGCCGTTTTTATTAACATATATAATATATTAGTTATGATTAAAGAATCGATTCAATAAAAGAGTCGCATTAACTTATTAAAGTAATTGTAATAACTTCATTATTACTTTTTTTGGTCAAAATTTTTAAAAATATATTTTCCTATACTTAAATGATTGCATTTCTTCATGTATCTTAATTACAATCATTAATTTGGTCATTATATATTTAAGATCATATTTATGAAATTAAGAAATTGTTAATTAATATCTTAATAATCGTTTTTATTTACCATTTCATACTTTTATTGACAGAAAAATTCAACCTTTCTGTGTCACCATTTTTGATGTTATATCGAATGAATAATTAGCCTGTTTTGATATTGATACAGCATTGACGAATGTTTCATGTTTTTCACGCCAACTTGTTTTAGGTCTTGGAAATGTACCACCAAGCTGTATATACATAAATTTTGAGAATTGATTTTAAAAATGATAAAATGTATTTAAAAAAAACTGAAAATTTTAATGTAGTTGTATTGATTTTTGACAATTTCTCAAAATGCTTCATTTTCGCCTTTGCTTTTTCATTTAAAAAATTAATAGAAGTTGTCTATTTGAGCAAGTAATTAACATTTTAGAAATCTGAAAAGTTTTTATTGCAACTGCTTTTGGATATTATTTTAATTAAGTTTTGTTCAAAAATAAGAAAAGTTACTATGTTTGTCATCATTTCCTTTTCCGGATTTTTTTTCTCCTGATCGTTTGATCAAATGAACAATAATATTTATGATCATTTAGGATATTTATCTTATCCATAGCGATATGATATGATTGCATTCCAGAAAAGCAAATGCAATTCAATGGTTAGGTCGTCAAATTATAATGTTTAATTGCCATTTCCTATCTCTTGAATAGGATATTTTTATCAATAATTTCTGATTAATTCGGTTTTTATCAATAAAGTCTGATTAATTTGACTTATAAAAAGTAACCATTTCGCGTTCTTTTCGAGCATTTATAACATTATCAATAGTGATATCCGATCCGGTTGCTCGCTGTTTTCCGGAATCAAACACTTTCCGTTTTGCTTTCGCCATTTTTCGGCATATTGCTTCATGTTTCACCTTAATGATTCCTTGAAATGAGTAACTACTGAATTAGTATTTTGATATCATTTTTTCTTTTTGGTAACTATGCTATTTGTAACCTTAACTTTGTATTCTATTTTGCGAATAACAATAATTTCATTTAAATTTGATTTAAATGAACAAATGATAAATCGTAAAATTACATTATTGTCATTTATGATAATGTTCTTTCCTTTAAGGTAAATACCATTGAAATTTCATGTTTTAATTTATGAAATTGTTAAAATGATGAAAAACTTTGAGTTTCCAACATTTTTCATTTTAATATTAACCAATGAATTTGACAAACTCACAATTTTTTAATTCTGCATTTGAATCCATAAATAAATAGCATTTTCTTAATTGTATCAATAAAATTACAATTATCTTAACATAATTTGGTGGAATGTTAATTTCTATTAAATACTGCTTACCAGACTATTTTTCACAAAACTTCGTCCACAAACTTCACATGGATGCACTTGCTCATTTTCTTTTGGTAAATTAGCTAAAATAAGTTTTTTATCTTTCTATGGCATATTTCAAAATCAATGGATGCTGGAAATGTAAATATTTCGGTTCGAAACCGGAATATATGTGTTTTTTTTTTTTTTTTTTTTTTTTTTTTTTTTTTTTTTTAGGAAAGGTATCAATAATTATGATCGAAAAAGATTACGGGAAGTTTGAGAGTGAAATAATTTGAAGCATGAAGGAGTTTTTTATGCTTTTTTTCAGAGAACACAGATTAATTGCTCAATAAACAATATGCAATGCATTTTCGGAAGCAAAGGAGAAATTTTCCTCTTTATTCTATTCAATTTAAGGTATTGCATGAAACTATTATCAAACAAAAAAGCAATAGCCAATGATTGAGGTAAAGAAGAAGCAAAAATAAATGGAAAATTGTCGAATACTGTAAGTTACATCCTTTAGCAAAATTAATTAATGGAAATTTTAAATAATATGCAATAAAACAAAAGTTACAAGACAAATATTTGGGAATAATTTCAGAAAATAAACTTACCCATCCTTCTGTTATTTATAAAATAGTTGTAAATTGATAATTGTGAAATGAAATGGATTAGAAGAGTGTGAAAAAATTCTGAAGTGTCGCAGACATAAGCGTAACTATGGTAAGCGAATGTGATGTTTAACGGAGTAAGAAAATCGATTGCCAAGTGCATATCATTATTTGTTATCATGATTATTTTACTCTCATCGTAATTATAATCATAATTCCTATCATACAAAGATTCGAATAAGAATAAGAATAGCGTTGCTAAGCAGATTTCGCTATCATTATCATCATCATCATCATCATTATCTATCTCTATTCATATTTGATAAGGATTTCAAATAATTTTTAGAATTATTTTTTTCGTCTTAAGATTTAAATTTGTTGTCTTAAACTTAAATCTTAGACGTCAGTTTGACTTTAATCTCAGTCTAACTAATTTCATGAAATTCTATCACAAATAGAGACATACATATCCCCTATACATCAACACCAATACGCTTATAATAATTACACACCAAGCTTCGGAACATTTCCCTTTCCATTTTTCCGCCTTCTTTTCCAACTTTTTTCAATTTTTTTTTTTTTGTTTTTTTTTTATTCCATTCGATATGAATGTGTCTAGTAGACGTGAATAGAAATAAATTTTCTTCAAAGCATTATCAAAAAACAATTTTGTTTGTGAGGAAAGAGAGAAAAGGGAAAAGTTTTCAATGAATTGATTTGAAATATTTCATTTGAATAATACAATAATTTTCAACGAAAGCAATCCTTCAAATAAATGAATTCAAGCAGTTGGTAATTAAAGCACATTTAATTTAACGATCATTTTGGATACAATATTCAAAAAAAAAAAAAAAAAAAAAAAGAGAAAGAAAATGGATGAAGAAATTTTAATGAACAAATAATTAAATGATCCATTTCACTTACTGTTAAAAAAATAGAAATCTCAATAAACATAAATACTTTTTTCGCATGCGAAAAATTAGCAATGCAATATATGAAGAAGATAAATTTGAAATAACTTCATCAATATGTTTTCTTTTTCAAAAAAAATCAATGTTGTGTTCATTAATTTTTTCATTTTATTTTTTCATTTATTAATTTTTTTTCAGCAATTTTCTCGAAATAATTATATCCTTATTTTTTTATTTGCAGGTATTGTTGATATAACTTATTCTATTGGTACTAAAATTCTCAAATAATTGAAATACTAATGTTTTTGTAAAGAATGTTTTTTTAATTTCGATTTCAGCACTTATTTTTTTTCCTTAAGCATTAATTTTACTAGTTTTCAAGCTTTAATTCTTTTTGCCAAACATAATATATCTATGTTGGGTAAAGATCGTTTGATATTGGCAAGGAAACAAATTAATTTAATACAATCGCTAGTCACATCGATATTTAAATTAATTTGTAATTTCATTCTCAAAAAAATTGAAATGCATTCATTACTTTGTTAGAATCGAATCTTTTAATTACGATCAAAGATTATTTAGATTTTAACTCTGATGTTGATGTATTTTTGAAAGAAAGAAATTGAAAATTTATGACAACTCAAAGAAATTTTTAATTCCAAATTTGGAATTAAACAAATATGATTTCAAAATTACTTCATAATTTCAGTCAATTTAATTGGCTCAATGTACGACCAAGCACTTAACATATTTTATCAAATTACTCATTCTTAATATAATGCATTTCCTTTTTAACTTTGCTGGGCTATTTATTTATAGCCATCAATTTAAAATCCCAGTCTTCCATTACTCTTTCTGGCTAAAATATGCTCATATCAATAAACCAATAAGAACATTAAATTTTTTTTTTCGAATCAAGTTTTCTTACTTTATTCTTAACTTCCAAAGCTTTTCATTACGGTAATCAAAAAATAGCAATTATTTTTTGATTGCCGTTACTAGAAAAAAATTACATTTTCTTTTCTGTTTTTATATTTTTTGATATATAGAGGGAATTTTATGAATCCATACTTTATTGATTTTTAAATCGTTTTTTTCAGGCAAATGTTTAAAATTTCATTATTAGTCGCTTACTATCAGCTATGGATAATTTGATTATTATTATGCATATTACAATAGTAATATACAATTCGACTGTAATGAGCACGATACGGTGGATTATAGTAACCAAATATATTAAGTTATTTGAAGAGCAAATCGTATCTTGCTGATCACTTTTTTGGTTTCATTACATTGGCTGCTAAACGAAGAAATAATGAAGTATCTATTTTGTTACTTATTGGAATTTTTTGTTACATAGTGAGAAAAAAAAGTTAACAATTAGTTAGACTTATTATTCTAGTCAAGAAATTTCAAATCCGGACATTTCCGAAGACCATTTCTAATCTTCCTTTTATTTTTTGTAATAATTTCTGTAAAATTTGTTCTAACTAGATAACACTCTAAAAATAGAGCTGACATATTTCTGAAAGTTTACAATAAACTGGGAAACCCTGTAGTAATTAATTAATTAACTGACTGGTTCTCATGCAATGATTTGAATTTCGATAATTAATTTAATGATGTATCCAACGATATAATTCTGTTTTTGCAAAAACAAATTATTTTAACAAATTCTCGTGAGATCCTCTGTGATTCATACAAGTTTTCAAAATCTCGTCACTGTATCAAAAACCTTAATTTTGATGATGTGTAAAATATCCTAACTTTAACTCGATTCATAGTAAACCATAATTTTTTCATTTTTTTGATGAAAATTATTTCGTACTAAACAGTAAATTACCAAGTACTGGGAAACATATATCTGAAATTTGTTTCAAAATAGTATTCACATGAAAAATCCCATGCAATTCAAACACAAAACTTGATATCATTTTGACAGCTGATTTCCTTTTGCAGTGAATTTTGAAATTTCAGAGAAAATTTTCCAAACAAATCCTAGATTTCTTTACTAAAGAATCGTCAAAAAATTCGACTCAAATCAAAAATACACCAGTTATATTATTTACACCCACAACGCATGAATTCTTCTGACCACTTCATGTTTCTTATTTTAAATCTTAGGCAGATTTCCCATCGATTACGGAACAATATTAATCAAATGGTAATCAGCAAAGATTTCGAGTAACTTATCCTTTCAGCACAAAACCCAAATTAAATTAGAGCATAATTACAGCCAAATCAATCAGTAAACGATGGATATTTAAGGTTGGCATGATAAATGATTTCTATCCATACTTTGATGTGCAACCATGTCCGACAAGTATAAAGATATAATTCTTCCTGAATCGATCTGCATTGGATAAAAGAACGAAAATGGCGGAAGTGAAAGATGATTAAAATCTTCCACTTGTTATGATAATCTATGTCACAATACTGATTGCACAAAAAAATGTTTTACTAGAAATAAATTTAAGAATACCAACAATAAAAACAAAGCAGAATGCTTATCTTTTAATATACTACTCGAAAAAAATTAAATGCTAAGTTTTCATAAACTATTTTGCACGTCGACATACGAATAGTTATATTTCATCATTAATAATATTTATCATAGCATTATTATTATACTATTTATGGATTCCAAATAATAAATATCATTTTCTTAATTATCTAATACGTGCTTACGCCGGAGAAAGCGCATCAACACCAGGAAGCACTTTTCCTGAAATATAAGCATTAAACTGAAATTCAAGATATTCTTCTTTTGCTCATATATTTAAAAAAGAGAACACTGTATATGTCATCTATGATGTATGAAAATTATCCATGAAAGGAAAAGACAGAATTATCATCTCTAACTACGATGAATTAATTATTTGATAATGAGAACAATGGAAGCAGTTTGCATAAGAAAAGCGACACAAAAGAAAAACTTGAAATGTAAGTAATATTCTAAGGAATAAGAGAATGACTTATATACGCAAAATAAGTATTTAATAACATCTGTCATGAAAACCCGTGGAACATTTCTCCATCCCTAATGATCTGTCTGGTGAAAATTTAAAAAAGGGGAATTGAGATTTCTAGCTCGGAATGTCAGCCAGCTAAAAAGGAAGCTAAATTAACGGCTATTTAAATCAAGCAGTAGGAAACTAAATAATCAGAACTAGATAACCTTCACTAATCAACAGAAAAAAAATATAATTACCTTCAAGCAATTCCAAACTTGCACCACCACCAGTACTAACATGGCTCACTTTGTCACCAGTCTTCCATTTTTTGCAACATGTTGCCGTATCACCACCACCTTTAATAGTAAAACCATGATCGTGTATTGCTTAATTTGAAAAAGTAAAAAGCAGTTTCTAGAACGGTATATGAATATGAAATAAAACACATAGTCAAATCAGAACGAAAAAAAATAACCAATAATAGTAACGGCTCCCTTGGAAGTAACATCAACAACAGCATCCATTACAGCTTTTGTTCCTTTCGAAAAATTCTCCCACTCGAAAACACCTGCTGGTCCATTCCAAACAACAGTTTTTGCACGTCCTACAACTTCCGCAAATTGTTTAGCCGTTTCTGGTCCAATATCAAGACCCATCCATCCATCAGGAATACCTGAACTGAGGTCTGCTGTTTTGAACTGGGCATCCTGGAACAAACACGAAAAATTTTTGGAAAAAAAACTTCCAACTTTTAAAGTTTTCGTCATTATCGGATGAAACAGAAAACCGATACCTCCTTGAAATCATCAGCAATAACGAAATCAACCGGCAAATGTATTTTCACACCCTTCTCTTTGGCCTTATCCATCAATTCATTCACTATTTTGGCACCCTGCAAAAAAATGTTCCATAATAGCTATCAGTTAATATATTAAGATCGCTCAAATACTGCGTAGATACTTCTGACATCATTGACAGAATCACATATCTTTACATTAGTGTTATCTTTCACTGATTTCAGTATCAAAGAAGGAGAATGAACAAGTCATGTCAATCATTTATGTAACATTACATTATTCATATCTATTTACTGCAGTATTAATGATACTTCAAGTAATCCGTTCTGCAATGATAAGTTGAATTATATATATATAAAATTATGATTAAAAATTCTGTAATGAGAAAGCACGATAGCAAAAGTTTATCATGAAAATCATAATTCTAGTCTTTATGAATTAGCTTAATTAACTACTTACCTCTGTGTCAAAAAGTGATTTTCCAATATTGATGTTATTGATAACCTTCAAAAACGTATAGGCCATTCCACCACCAATGATCATTTCATTGACCTGTTTAAACAAGATATAGATGAATGAGTGGTTCAAATCAGAACTAGACAACACATTTCTCTTTTTATACTTACTTAACTTCTTTTAAAGATTTTACCTTTTTTAGCATTATATTCCTACTGAAAACTTTACATCTCTTATGAACACAAAAAGATTCTAACTTATGCTATAACATGCAGAAATATTTAATAAATGATTATTTTTTATCAGATGAAGCCAACAAAGCTTCAATAGACATTTACCGAATGTTGATCTAACAACAAAAATGCCAGAAGTTTACTTTTAGGATTGCCAACATGAAAAGGATATCTAATTATCGTATTTATCTATTTGATTATAAAAAATGTGAAATCAAAAAAAGTGTGGATTACAAGCTTGCCCAATTATTACTTCATTTAAAGTCATTTACACAAGTAATTTATACTAAGAAAAAATATTTTGCCATACTTTATCTAAAAGATTGCGGATAAGCTGGATCTTGTCTGCTACTTTAGCACCACCCAAAATTGCCAGAAATGGTGGAACAGGATTATCCAGAGCTTTTGCAAAATAGTCCAGCTCTTTTTTCATCAAAAAACCAGTGGCACGTTTGTCCAGTTTTACACCAACCATAGAGCTGGAAATGAATTCAGTAGAAAAATACATCTGACAATCACTCGATTTTTTTTTTCACTTGTTAAAAACATTTGTGTCAGAACTGTTTCACAGATGATAGTTAGATGATTTCAATAAGACGTAATTTGATTTAAAATACTATGACACAATGTTTCATAGAAAGTAAACCAATAAACAGCCTCTAAAAACTGGCATTGTGCAATTTTTTTCAGCAACTAATACTTGCAGTATTACATCATTGTTGAGAAAGGATGCATCTTCCTGAATTTCTGCATAATATTATTTTGTATATGTACAATAAAACAAAGCAATATTTACCTATGCGCACGATGTGCTGTACCAAATGCATCATTTACATAAACATCACCGTGTTTTGTCAAAGATGCACGAAATTTGTCGATATCATTTTGTGATGCCCTTACCTAAAACTAAATAATAAGAAATGACCATAACTAGGAAACGACTTATTTGATTAATATGATGAAAAAAAAAAATCATCATTTCAGTTATTATAAGATAATAATATTAATAATATTCACTCGAAGATTTTAAAGTATCCTTACAACTGATTCTCAGAATTTTTTTTTAGAAAATAGAATTGAATGACTACTGTTGAATTAAGTAATCTATTCAAGTACATCAAATGCTGTGTTTTCTTCGAATAACTGTCCATTGTACATTTGGACACAACTGATTCAATTGCTGGATTAAGTAAATGATTTGCTGATTGCACCTTTTATCGAATAATTAAATGTAAGACTATACTAGGCATATATTTCAATAAATGAAAGATTTGATGCACTAAATCATCGGTCAATCCAGATGATCCATTTTAAAAAGCGAAACAGTAAAACAATCATCTTTCCCAGAAACTCCATTTCAAATAATCATACCTTTTCACCCTTCTCATTCACACCTTTTCCTTCTTCTTCCAAATAAAATCGAAGATTTTCAAGCAAAATAACACTGCCGGGAGCAGGCTCAGCTGTAACTTTTTCGGCTTCTGGTCCAACACAATCATGTACAAACGTGACATCTCTGCAGAAACGATCAAAACTATTTCTTTTTACGCTATGTCGAAAGACTGAATTTTTTTTTAAAGACAGTGAACAACAATAATAAGTAACAAATAACTCCATCGACTGAATTTTTTTCTGAATAGTTATCGATTATATATTTTTAAATAAACACAAGATTACTTACTTGCCGAGAACATTTTTCAGTTCCGCCACAACTGGTTCCAATGTGAATTCCATTTTTTTCATCCCATCTGGGCGTCCCAAATGTGACATTAATATAACTGCTTTTGCACCATGATCTAGCGCATACTACAATGGAATAAATAAAATTTCAAGAGAACTGAATGATAATTCTTGTATGCACAAATTATTTCCTTTTGCTCATTCAATTTATAATTTTTATCTGTCAAATCAAACTCTATGTTATAAATGTCTTCGTGGAAAAGAAAGCAAAAAATGCTGATATAGATTATTATTCGGAAAATGTTAAAGTTAGTAATCAAAATACAACGATGAAATCACCTTAATAGTTGGCACTGCAGCTGTAATACGTTGATTGTTCGTAATTTTGCCATCTTTGAGTGGCACATTAAAATCGACCCGAATCAGAACTCTTTTATCCTTCACATCCACTTTATCGATCGATAACTTATTCAGTGTCATTTTGTTCTGTATTCGACGTAAAAATGCTCGAAGGATAGTGTTGGAAATTATAAATATAAATTTATATTTCAATTAGCAAAAATGTTAAAACGAAAATTCCGTCGAAAATGATAGATTTCTCATAATATTATATGGAAATATCATTTGCAAAAATGCTTGAATAATATAGATTGTTCGGCACAAAATATCACATGTATAGAAAAGGAACCATTCGATGATTATAAGTTTCATTTCAATAATCAACATAATCATCACAATAACTAGATCAATCAGAAAATCTAAAACAAACTATTATGACAGTCAAAATAATATCATACAGTCAGGGAGTCAGGGAGGGTTAATTAGAATAAGGATAAGTATTATCGGGATAATTATTATTACAGATAATAGTCACAATAATTTCGAATATCATAAATTGTTCTTTGAGAAAAATGACTTTTTGATAATCGATAAAGTTTATTTCGTAAAAAAAAAGTGACATATCCAATTTCAAATTCCTATTTGACTTTTATTATATTTATACATAATCGAGAATTTTTCGGAAACATTTTCTAAAAGGATTGAAACAGAAAATTGAAGAGATCCTGAAGATTGAGAAGAATTGAAGAGAAACGCTGACAACAATCTCTTCAGTGAATGAATCATTTAAGGTGAAGAAAAGAATCACGGAGACAATTTCATGTTTTCTCGTAAAGATTGCTGTCAACGTTCTCTATTCATTTCATGATAAGTTTTCAGTTATATTTTCAGTTAAAACTACAGTAGAATACATGCATCCACCCATAACACCTGTTTTGCAATCAGAATATGTACAGTTCTATAATGACAAAGAACAAGTTTTGAGTGACAATTAATCAGCAATTTCAGAAATAAATTGCATCATGTAACATCCACAGTCTATAGGAAATCCCATCTGGTAGATATTTCGAAATTGCATCGTCTAGTAACATCCCCTGTCTGTAGAAAATCCCGGTCCTCTGGTATATATTTCGAAATTAACATTAAATTATCTAGCTGAAACTACAAAAGAAACGTAACAGAGAGATATCATGCAGCACAGCAGTAACGAAAGATGAACTGCAGTGAGGAATGTACCTGATGACCGAGTACATCTGTACACATGTATTGCGTTGTTACATATAACAGCGGAATATACGTGAACAGGAAACACCAATAGTACAAGAAATAGAAGGGAAACTGGCAAGAGGAAGAGAGAAATATTAGTTTTAGTGATTATTATTACGGAAATCTAAATTACCAGGAAATCACGATGAAAATTCACGAAATAGAAACTCCCTCGCCTTATCATACCTATTTACACTGAAATATCAAATGAATCAGAGAACACTCGACAAAACGTGGAAATATCGCCTGTTAGGCGCAAAAAAGTATAAACAACACATGCATGCACACAAACACATCTATTCTATGCTTCAACTAGTCGATTTTAAACTCTCCTCCCATGTATGTCTGCATATGTTTGCACGTCTGCCATGTGTTCGTGTTTTTGTATGTCTTGTATATCCATGTAAATCTCTAAGCATCCCGCATTTCTAGCAAATATGTATTATATTTCATATCTCGCGATTTCCATGAGTTTTCTCGTAAATTACGCAGTTCGATTACTGTAGCGAAGTATACTGCACCATGGGTGCATGTATTTAAGTTTTTTTTGAAATAATATTCTGTGATAAAATCGTTAAGTTCCACTTGTTTATAAATCTGCGTACGTCTTCGTTCTCTGTATGTCTTGCATATCTGATATGAATGTATGCATCTATGCATCCAGTATTTCTAGGAAACATATGCTTTATTTCGTATCCTCGATCCCCATGAATTATTCCCATTCAATTAAGTAGTTCAAGAACTTTCTACGATCCCTATGAGATCATGGAGTATTGTATTTAAGCATTTCCTGCAATGATATATCTATGATAAAGACATTCAATTTTACTACTTTTCTTTATAGGGATCGTAGAAGAAACACTTACTTGTATAAACAGTTCCAAAAACTTGACTCAGCAATTTGGAAGAAAATTTGCAGAATACTGACCCCCGGAAATTCACAAAATGACCTTCAGAATTTGCAAAACAATGGCCCGAGAGAAAACACGTACAGTAGCAAGTTTGATTTCAGCATTATGATCTGACGATGTCTCACATAGTTTTATGTAATGTTAACTGGATCCAAGAATTGATTTTCGAATGAATGATATAATTCAGAAAGGAAGGAAAAAACCATATTTTCCGTATTTGATTATCATACTGTAACATTGCCTGAATAGGGACTAATATATGTGCGTGAATGGAGATTTTACTGTAGCGCATGTTTTGGTGGAAATTATACTGTACAATGTTTGGATAGAGGTCATACTGTAGCCCGTATCTAAATGGAAAAGGAGGCATACTGTACATGTTTGAATGGGAATCATACTGTAATACGTGTTCGAATAATGATTATGTTCTATGTTTAAATTGGAAGTATACTGTAATACATGCCTGAATGGAGACCGTACTATATATGAATAGAGAGTATACTCTAATATATATTTTAATGAGGATTGTATTATATAGATATTCGAAATTTCGTGATTTAAACTGAAATTGAATTTAGCACTTTCTCATAAAACTTTCAGGAAATTATTTGGTATCATTCTTTTAACTATGCTCATCTATTTGTCAATCGTTTTAGCCAACTTTTAGTTGGACACTTGCTCAATATCATATACAGATAAAAATCAACGAAATTTCCCAACAACCATTTCTTATTATTCGAAGTATGCTTAAGTACGTAGCAGCTAATCATGAACCGGAGATGCTTTTTTCAGGCCCATTTTCGAGTGACCTGGCCAACTTATTCTGAATTTATAGAGAAGATATGATGGAGAATAAAGAAATTGAATCTGTTCTGCTACGAACCATTATCGAAAATGATCAGAATCAAGCTATTTACTCATATCTAATTCCGATATACAAATTAATTATTTTAGAAGTAAAAAATAAAATAAAACTACTTACTTTGTTAATGATTTTAAATATATATAACTACCTTAAAACAAGGGAAAAAATAGTTTGGTAATGTATAAATAATGGGCCATCTTCATTTGTCAGAATATCGAATTCTGAAATGTTTGAAAATATGGTAATCGGTAATACCGTCAAATATAAATGCTTCTGGCGAAACATGCGCTTTGAATTCATACAAATGGAATATAAGAGCAATCAGAGTCTCGACATTGTAGTCCTGTCCAGTTCTTCATTTCCATTTCAGGTATTTGTATCGATCTAAAATATCATCTCGAGCAATGAAATGTGTTGCAATCTCACGGAACATAAAAAACGTGTTCAAAAATCAAAAAAAAAAAAATCATCCAAAAATCCTTTCAATTCCATTTTATGGATCTATTTTTCTCAAGAAGAAATTTGGAAAAATGACCAGGATATTCTCCGTAATTTAATTATCCTGCTTCATCAGTGGTGTCGGCGATACTTCTCTCTCAGGTTGTATCTATCAGCGAGTAAAATCTTATTACTGCGACTTCGAAAAATCTCTGGATCAATATTGATAAATTTTGAAGTTTACATTTCTTTTTTCTCTCTCCAAAATTTCAAAGCGTATTTAGCAAGTACCAGATTATGAAATGTTAAACCAATCATTTCTTATTTCAAGAATATATCATGTTTATGTTCCATAAATTATTCCGGAGTCCTTTTTTTTTTTTTTTGTTTAAAGCCAATAGCAAAATATTTGGGGAGTTTATAAAAAATATTGTATCAATAAAATAAAGATGATCCACATACAAATCTTGAATAAAATAAAATGTGACTGGAATGGAATCTAAGCATAAAAAAATAGTGAAATTCTAGCAAATTATAAATTAGGAGAGAAAAAAGGTTTCAAAATAAATAAGAATAGATCCACATAATGTTTAATAATATTAAAAAGAGGGAAAGTAGCAAATTATTCAAGCCAACATCGAAAAATTCTACAAAATACTTAAAATACACGCTTATTAGTAAGCTTACTAGGCGATTTCTATATCAGATTTTGGAAAAAAATATAGAAAATTGAAATTTTAGTAATAATTTTACTTCATGGGTGATTATGCTCATTCTCCACTATATGTAAAAGCTTACTAATTAATACGAACATGAGGCTAAAGCTAAACAGAAATTAATTATTACGTTAACAATGTTCAAGAGATTTCACTTTCGACCTCTGGTACCAACATGGCTTCTGTCTCATACTTAGAATCATGCTTAGATAATATTCTTAGTAGCGGTCTCATCTTCATCCACCACTGATGCTTCGGTACGCGATGTTCGAAATCAGTTTGCAGCGACAGTTCTTCTACGGGTGTAAATACCGTTCGACGGCCCTCAAAACCAAATGATATTTTCCAATATAATTCATTGTCAACAAAAATATTAGACAATCATTCAAATCTCTTCGGATAAAAATCTTATCTAATCTAATATTTTTTTTCATATTCCTAACATTTATGAATTAAACAACAAACAGTTTACCATCAATCCTAACAATGCAGCGCTGTCCGGAGAAACCGCATTCAGATTACCAGTTTTTGGGTCGGCATACTTCAGTATTTGCGAGACAATGAACTCCAATGCACGTGCTGCAAGTTTTGTTCCCAAATTACGATCGAATGGTGTTGGATTACCACCCTGTTGCGCATGTCCTAATACATTGGTTCTGAAAATTAGGACCAAAAAATTAAAAACTGATTTTTCGATTAATTCATTTCGAAGACAAAAACAAAATCAGGTTAACTATACTGGTAAAAATATTCATGTTTCAATATTGTAGATTTTCCACGATCAATCTATTAGAAATAGGAAAATACAAAGACTTAAAAGGATAACCTTGTCGAAAACGCTCCTTTTCCCTCTTCAGCGAACAACTGACTCACAAATTGTGTAGTATAATTTTTGTTAGCATATTCATTACGAACAATTAAATAACGCTGGACACCGGTACGCATTTTACGACTAATAACCTTCAAAAACCAAATATCTTCACAAAATTAATTCATTATAGCAATGACATACACGATTATTGGAAGATATACTTCCGATAAATGTTCAAATCATCTATATAACCGTTAAGATAAATCTAAGTATATTGACGTCACTATTCCAAAATTTTTAAATTTAAAATAAAATCCGAAGTACTAGTCAGCAATAGGAATCTCTTATCTCAATATTATCAATATATGACATTAATCTAATAAAATCGTTCCAAATTTGCATCTTCATTCATATTAAAAAAATATGGTTACAAAATGATTTAATATATTGGCATAGTTTGGTTCACTTAGCGTACCCATTTACTGCATTTTTTTAGTTCGTTCAAATTTCGAAATATATATCATGATGAGCTTTACTTTACCATTTTTTTCTATGATTATATGAATTGAAATTTGCGTTAATCTTACTTTCACGTCATCCATAATATCAGAGACATTGAAGGGCTCTTCGAAAATATAAGCATTATCAGCTCCAGATGCCAATGCCGATATGGTTGCTAAATAACCACAAAACCCACCCATCGTTTCGATAATGAAAATTCGTTTTTTGGTGCCAGTAGCTGATAGCTTAATTTTGTCAATCATTTGGCAAATTTCGTTAACAGCTGTATCGGAACCAAGTGAAAGCGACGTTCCCGGAACATTATTACTGATTGTGCATGGAATAACACACATCGGTATTCTTAGTGATGGATATTTATCCCGGGCACGTGAAAGAAGTAAGCAAGAATGGAAAGCCTGGAAAATAATCTTATTAATTTTCGATACTTGTGAATAATTTAATAAAAAGTAACTTGAATGTACTTTCTGCAATTGGAATTATAAATAATTATGCTCCAAAAGTAGACAACAGCATATCTTGAATCAAAGATTCCAGGACACATATCCTAATTAAGAATCACGGACAAATGTTACTTTTCATAGCAATTCGAAAATCACCATTACTAATTAAATCTTAATGGAAACTCAGTAACAGATAAAAATTCAAAACAATATCGAAAAAAAAAAATTATTAATATATTTGCGTTATTTAACGGCCGATTCAACATACAACCATGATCTTAACAGTGCTCACACTAAATGGAAGAGGCCCAATACACAAAAAAAGCTTCTTTAATTAACATTAGCTCATTTAACATTTATAAAAACTTCAAAAATTAATCACATCCAAGATGAATAAATTATATAATGATTACCTCGAATCCACCCACAAGTAATAATCCATGGAAATTGTACTTTTCAAATCCAGCAGCAACTTGATCCATAATTTTATCGGGTAATTGCTTTTGTGTTCCAAGAAATGAACCACCATACATTACCCAGTTAGTGACATCACCCCAAGCCATTTCCTTGAGCAATTTTTTCATAAAGAATTAATAATGATAAAGTAGAGAAATAAACTAATCACAAATATCTATTCTCTTTCTTTCCTCCCCCACAAACTTCAAAGTTTTCCACATACTAAAATGAAATTAGATATTCGTTTACCTGCACCTCTCCTCGGCAAAGCCCTTCGAATGAATTCTTTATACCATAAACCTTGTATCCATGATAAAGTGCCATACGGACATATGAACGCACTACTGCATTCATCCCTGCAACAAAAACAAAAAAAAGTTTGTTCTTTGGAAAAATTTTCACAAAAACACAACTGGTACTTGTGATTGTTCACGATATGCAAAAAAAAAGAAGTGAAGAGTAGATTAATATTCACCTGTAAGATAAGAAAATAGCACCTCAAAAACAATTTCCAGGAACTCTTAATTTGTTTTCAGAAAAGAAATATACAATCCTGTGCGAATATATTACAAGTAAATAATGATATTACAGAAAAAAAAAAGTTTATAATGTTAATGACAAAATTTCTCGTTGATTATCATTTCTTCATAGTAATACGCTCAATAATTTATTGAGTACCATAGATTAAGCAAAAAAATAACTATGAAATACTAACCACCAGCAGGTGCACCAACATTAATTACAGCTAGGTTATGAACTAGACCATGTGGATCAGCGAATTTCTTTTTCGGTTCCACTTTTGTAAGCAAACGATAAGTTTGAAGATTTCGTTGAAAACTTCGACCTCTTAATTTCACAGCGCTTTCCCAGTCACGTTCATCCATAGCTTTTTTTACCTAAAATTTTCGATCTCTCAGTGCACACTTTAATTTTGAAATAAAAAGTTAACCTAGCAGAACTTCAGGACTAATTGAATATCTAGTACATTGCTTTTCGATCGCACGGATATAAATCAGTTACATATGTTCGGATTCTGAACAAAAATGATAGCTAATGAAAAAAAAAAAAAAACAAAGTGATAAAAAAATAGCAAAATTACCGCTTGTGTACGCTGAACACATTGCATAAGTGGGACACGAACAATCACATTACCATCGATTGAAACAACACATGGATCCGATTCCGGTGTCATTTCCATCAAAGCAAGTACTGCTTCTGCACCCATACGACATCCAAGTAATCGATCAAATGCTGATGGACTACCACCACGTTGCACATGGCCTAACACAGTTGTACGTGTATCGTAATGCAAAGTTTCCTTTACGACTGTGCGAACCTAGATGACAGCACTTCACGGTGTCAATTATTTTCCAAAGAAATAATTTCAAAAAGGAAATAATTTAAAATAAAATATACCGATTCAGCGTTAATGCATTTCCCTTCTCTATCCAATGCGCCTTCTGCAACAATCACGATATTTAAACGTGATCCTGCTTCACGCATCATCCGCAATTTTTGGCATAACACTGTTGGCCAGTCCGCTGGTACTGGCCATTCAGGTATGAAACAGAAATCTGCTTCAGAAGCCAACGCAGCCACCAGTGCCAAATAACCACAATGGCGTCCCATCACCTAAATTAGCTATAATAAAATTTCAAAATAATCATTGTTTTTCCCGTCAAATTTGATTTAAATGATGTAGCGAACAGTTGCGATAACATATTTATTCAATTCCCACTATATTTTCAAAGAAAAAAATCGACTTTTTTATTGTTAGGATTACGAATTCGTCTAATTTCAGGACATCCTGATAACTTGAATGAAATAAATATGTTATTGCACTGACTGTTTTATTTCATCCATTTTAATAAGAAAGATGAAAAGAACCTCAATAACAAATGTACGCTGATGACTTTGGGCCGTTGACATTACGCAATCAATTGCTTCACAGATTCGTTGTAACGCTGTATCAGTACCAATAGTCATATCGGTACCACAAAAATCATTGTCAATGGAACCAACAAGTCCAACGATCTGCAATATCCAGATAACTAAATTCAGTTATTATGATTAACGTAATTCTAAAATTATTTTAAATGTACAGTATGATATGCAAATTAAATGCAAATATTTACTTCATAGAATAAAATAAAATCTATGCAGTCACGAATTCTGATATTCAAATCCCAGAATCCTGAAGCTAACAATAACATAAAAGAAAAAAATCGATTGTACTCCGTGTTTTTAAAGTATGCACAGAAGAAATTTAGTTCTCAATACTAATATTTCAAAATCTACCTGGATGTTACTACACTCGTTCGCCTCCTCCTCTGTTATTTTTCCATTTGACAAAAGTTCTTTTACCAAATCATGCCATTCTTGTCGGAAAAGATTAGCTCCCGTTAATGAACCATCTCCTGCAAAAAGACAAATGAATTACGATTACTCACATAATTGTAATAGAAATGAACTTAAAACGGATATAAATATGACATAAAAAAAAAGACATAAATATTTTCGCAAATTTGGGCACCAGAAAAAAAAAACTAAGTTGTTTGACTTCGTTATTTTAATATGCGCTATGATGAATGCTCTAAGGCTCAGGAAACTTAATATTTTTGCTACAGTAAATTATCAGAGACAAATCCTCTTTAATTTAAAACAAAGAGTTGACAATATAAATAAAATTGTCAACAAAAGCGAAAGAAAACGCAAAAGATAGAAACAAGTTTAGGTTACTTTGTTAGGAACAAATATTCAAGAAATTTGAACTATATACATGATATAAATTCGTACTAATAATTTTCAACCATCGATTAACAAATTTCGTACTCAAATGGAAGTCACTGTTCAGGAAAAAAGCAGTACACGATTTGTGAGGGAAATTCGAAAAGAGCAAATGATAAATCTACCTCCAATACATACAAGATTAGTGATGCGATGCTTGATGAGATTTTCAGCAGCTCGCAAACGTCCCCATCGTTCTCGAAAATCTTTGCAACGCGCTGATCCAATAACAGTACCTAAAACCCAATAACAGCACCATTCTTTGAAGATTATATGTTAGAAAAAAAAAATTATCCAAATGATCAGCATAATTATTTAAAAAAGAATGTTCAATAAGTCAATATATAATTGTTAACATTCTTTGTGATTAACAACTTGCCTCCACACTGTATTATATCTGATACCGACTGCCAATCTGCTTCCTTGATGTTATCACCACCATCTACCATCCCCTGATATCCTTCATAAATGAGAAAAACTCGACATCCAAGATAAATACCCATTCGTACCACTGAACGTACAGCGCTATTCATCCCTTAAATGTTGAAATATCTTTTTACTTATAACAACAACTCAAATAAAAAAAGATTCGGTCTTTTATATATTTATCAAAATTTTTTAATTACAGGACTTTTCACATATTTGAAATGCAAAAAAAAAAAAAAGACTGCACAAAGCTACTGCTGTTAAATAATGGATAAATCAACAATGGTGTTTTACAAACAGTAGTGTTTTGTGGCTCAAAAATCGTGTTTTTATGGCTCAATTCTATAAAATATATATTACACAAAAAATTACCTGAAGCGTCACCACCACTGGTAAAAACAGCCATACTACGACCTTTGTAAGTCTGTGGTGCAATCGTAATACCTTCTCGACCAGCTGATGGTATGATAGAATCGGATCGGAATTCCGTAAGGTTTATCCGACGCATACCAGTACTTAATGGACCAAAATCTTCGGGCGAACCAACCAAGAGTTCCGACTTTTCCATCTCTCTAAAATGAAAATTAGACAAAAATTTTTTTTTAAATAAAATCTCTTTTTTCAATTTTCCTCCATAAGTATGGAGCAATTCTAACATCTCTCATCGCAAGAGATATTATTTCTTGAAGTACTACCGAACTGAGAATCATTAATTATCACGAATGATCGAATTTAACTGCCTGTACTCTTCTTAAAAATTGGAACCATATAATAATCCAGTTTTCTGTACTGGATTACTAAAATGTCAAGAATTTCAAATCATTCAAATACATTCATTTTTTTAATGTAACCCCGTAAAGTAATGATAATATCATGAGAGAACATAAATTTTGTTTAGAAATTACAGTAAGCCAAAAATAAAGCAAAATAATCAAAAAAAAAAAAAAAAAAAAAAAAAAAAAAAAAAAAAAAGAAAAAAAAAAGTTATCAAAACAAAACCACAATTACGTATAAACAATCCGACGCATACCTTCTTTCCGTTTTATCATGTAGTAAACTTGAATTGAATTGGTTATACATGGTCTTTTGAATATGAAAAAAAATCTTCTAAAAGAGAGAATAAAATTTCGATCAAAAGGGCTTTAATAATGCAATGGAAGAACAGAAAGAAAGTGTATGTGTTGAACGGAGAGGATCTGGTGGAAAGTCCGTGAAGCAAACATGGTTTGATTTGATTGATAAATTTGACAAAATAAAAAATTTTGGTCTTTTTGCTGAGTCTTTTAGTTTATTTTTGAATTTTTTATTTACTAAATCAAAAAGAATAAGGTAAATCGATGGATTATGAATGTCATCTGGAACACATTACGCATTACTTCAAATACAATATTTATTTAATGGAAGACTTGATTCAATAAGCAAAGATTGAAATAATTAAATGATAAAAACAATGATTTACTCCAAAACAAGAAAATTAATAAAACAATAACATATCACCACGAAAACAATATCAATCAAATGACAAAAGTTGTTGAATCGAAGATTTTTGAAGAATATGTCATACAACATAAAAATGATACAAAAAGAATTGAAAGACTATATAAATTAAGCAATTATATTTTTTCATTCTTATTTCCAAGCTACCTTGTTTTCTTTGCAAAAATGATTGTAAAAATTTCCTGGTATGAAATGCTTCGTCCATCTATTATTTCGAAGAAATAAAAAGTTGCTAAAATAAGACATGACTTTGAATTATTTATTCACCGAGATTACTGGTGAATTTATTCCTTTTCTATAATTAATAGAATTTTTGATTGGATAAGATAAAGACTTGATGAATATATCAGAATGTCATAATCTAAGTCAAATAAAAAAACAAGGGTTTCAAATCGAATATTTGAAAAAAATTTTCACGGAACGATTACAGTCAATCCTATACTAACTAACCTGGTAGTTTCGCCATGATTTAAATTAAGCTTACATACACATTTAATGAAATTAATAGAGTCCATCACGAATCAATGGGTTCCTTATTTTTAACCTGCTTAAATTGCTACATTTGAAAAAATGAAATGCATGATTAATAGTTAAACTATTAAAGAAATAATTGCCAAACATTGCAGCAAGTATGCTATCTCGCATAATATTCAGCAAATCAAATAAAAAAGGTCGTAAGCAGCTTTTTATACATATTTATATAATAAGATTTCGAAACTTCAATGGACCATGTAAAAGAAGAGAGCAGAAAAAAAATCCATGCATATCAAACAATAGAGTATAAATGCTCAATGTGCATAAAAAAGCATAAATGCATAAATGCACAATGTCAAACATAACAATTTTTGAAAAAAAACTAAAACTAAAACATTTCAGAATTCTCTAATAAATTTGATCTGATGGTATGCATCGAAAAACCGGAAATTTCAGTCTTTTTTTCTTCATCTTTCAATTCTTCCAGCTTCAATTTGGCAAGTTTGAACACTCAATCTCTAATTTTAGATTTTGAGTTTGTCCCTTCAGTTTTTTCAAATTTGGATTCACATTTTCATTTCTTAACTGTAGCGCAATAATATTCAGTTCATCTCTTAATGGGATTTTAAACAGATTCTTTTAATTCTGATTTTCCAGCAATCTCCGACGTCGAAGCTTCAATCTCTTTCACTAAAATTAACTGCTATATAACGAATTTTAGAGTATGTTCTTCAATATATAAAGACAGCAATTTGTTTTTTAGCCTGGCAAACTATCCCAGATTCAAAGGTTTGGAATAAAAGTCTAATCATCAAGAAAAAAATGTAAAGAGAACCCCAACAATCTAACGAAAAAAGCTTTGATATAACAAATTTTAAACAATGAACTATAATCCGGAAATAAAAACTGCAAATGATGATACCTTCATTTTCTATACTTTCAGAGAAAGCAGTTTTCATTGATTCGTTTGACTGCGGACGATACAAACCGAGAAGAGTTGCATCTGCTTCCAACAACGTTAATTCTTTTGTGGAACCCAAAAATAATTCGGAAAGTTCGGGATCATGCAAACGAAGAAGAACCTTTGCTCCTATTCTATAACTTCTGAAACATATTATTTCATACTACTAATTGATTGGATTTTGTCATGTGAGAAAAAAAATTATACCGAATGATATTTTAGGCAGTAGATTTGGATTAAATAGTAGAATAGCGAATGATAAGAAATAATATAGAAAGAGTCGCACTAAAATTGCTTCCATCAAAGCATTCAATGAAACTATTATCGAAATTCCAACTATTATACGCTTGCATGAAAACATGTGATAATGTATAGCAATCTGCTCGGAATTTTATGGATATAAATAGCTATGAATCGAATATGCCTTAGTAAAAGACCGAAAGGAAACATATCTGGTTAAATTTCGAGAAAGAGAAACTATAATATTGTAAGACGGAAGAAAAATCAATTCAAAATTTTTGACAATAGTAAGATCTAATTTTATTTCATAAAAAATATTGATGTAAATCTCGAGATTAACCAGGAATCAATCAAATAACTAACTCGTTTTTCATCACCGGTGCTTTACATACAGCATTAAATTTTAGTCCCATATCGATATATAAATCATCTGCAATTCGGCGTACAATTTCTCCTATAACTATTCGTCCTTCAAAATCAGCAAGCTGTACAAATTTAGAATGACGAAATAATTCGGCGAAGCGTTTATGATCCTCAAATAAAAAAAATATATGAAAAAGAAATTCAAATTTTACATTCATAAAAGAGGAAAATCAATTCAAAATTCAATTTTTCCTTTTTCCTAAAGAAGCATCATTTTATCTGGAAAAAATGAATTTTCATTTTTTGGGACCACATTTCAGTTGTTAAAGAAATAATTTTTTTTTTTTTATAAAAGTGATTGATCAATTCATATGCAAATAGAGCATAATTTAAAAAAAAAAATATTTCAAAATTCGAAAATTTCAGGACTAACCATCACCCTAACAAAATTCTGACAGATCAGAAACTAGCTCCTTATGTCCAGGCAATAGAAAATAGAAGAAAGGTAAAGAGAAACGCATAGTTTTTAAGATTAATAACCTTTATTCGGTAATACAAATCACAGCATATTTTATCATATCATATATCAATATCTCTTATAGATCTCTATGATTCTAACAGTGTCCTCATTCTCATTTCATTTCAAATTTTCGCAACAAACTGGCATTTTATTTATATCTATTTATAATTATTATTATGACAACTATTATCATTAAACCTCATGTTTCTTCAAGAACAGCAACCTGAGTTGAATAACAAATATCATATTTAATAAGAAAGAAATATTTCTATAGACGAGTTGCTTATTACTTCTTTCTAGAGTAAACCCGAAGGCTTGAAAAATGTTCAAGGTATGAATAAATCCCCAAACATCACAAGAAATCAATTTCTGAACCCTATACGATTCAATTAAGCAGTATTCTTCTCCACAAGCGACAAAAGGAAGAACAACCCAATGATCAATTTACTTCGATATTTCCCAATAATTGCTTGTAACATAAAAGAAATATATATTAACGGGCATGAAAGCCATTTTTAAAGAAGGAATGCAGAATGAATCATAGTATAAGAATGTATGCGTGAAAAATGTGAAAAAAAAATGTATAAAAAAATGTAAAAAAAATATGTGTCAAAAATGTGTAAGTTATTGAGATAAATACGACTGAAAAGCAATTTTCGAATACCGTGTAAAATCAGTTACATGTAGATAAACATCAAATAAATAATTTCACTGGCTGAATTATAAATTTCAGAGTTTTAAAAATAAACAAACCTGTTTAATTTCATCTTTACTCAATAACTTTCCCGAGTAATGCTGCTGTTCATCGGAAGAAATCGCTGATGATGTGGACGGTACTGCTTGGCTAATTGAGGTGCCGCTATTGCTTCTCCAATATCCGATCCGTTTTAATGAATGAACGAGTTGCAAGAAACGAATCTGTGACGCAAACATCTACGAGTTTCTTCTATAAGATAAATATAAGGAAACGATCAAAGATCACCAGTCATTTATTCAACCAAAAAAACTCCCAACTTTACCAATATAATGACCAAAGATCATTAGTTCTGTCCAACAATAACAACATCTTAATCTCTAGTCCAGTAATGACTAAAGATTATCAATATCCGTCCAACAACAACAACGACGAGACTTCCGTCCTTAGTAACAACCAAAGATCACCAATGCAGGAACCTTAAATTTCTCGCATCTCATTCTTTCCAAGATCCAAACCCGAGATTCAAGTTTTAACGCATTGTGTTCTCGAGCCTGATATGACATTGCGTTAAATTTCAATTCACAAAATTTTCCACAGTGATTTTTCATTTATTTATTTTTTCGGTTTTTTTTTCTCTTTAAATCTTTGGAATTTTCATAAAACTTTGCAGGATTTGATCGGATATGGTATGATAGACAAATATCCAAAAGTGTACGTATTATTAGATGGTTACTGTAGGCAGATAAAAAGGAATGGTTATTCGGAAGCATCTGGTACTGTAACATTGGTTATGACTGAAAAGAGGAAAATTCTGGTGGATTGCGGTGATCCATGGAATGGCACGCATATTATCCAAGGTTTATTAACTTGTCATTTTTCTTTTCCTATTTATTGAAAACTATGTTTGAATTTGGAAAGCTTTAATGTTTCTTGAAAATTAATGTTTGAATTGAACGATTTGGGAAGTTTTACTGGAATTGAAAGATTCCGGAACTGAAAGATTAAAAACTAAAAATGATTTTCGAATATATTGGTACTGATGATGATTACAAGAAATATCCTCAAGCAGATTATGCGAATCATATGCGTTAATATGAATTTTAAGCTCACCAAAAACTAGTATCATTAGTATTTTTCAATAATCTCACATATTTACTATTCAAATAACCATTATTAGATATTACCACATTTTGACCAGCAAATTCCATTAATTAAGACAGTTTCGATTACCTTAAATTCTTGGAAGGATTGTTCGAATATGAATGAATAATTATCGTTTCATACTTTTGAAACAAATTTTTGCAGCACTTTCAAAATATTCGTTAAATTGTAATGACATTACCGATCTGATAATAACCCATGGACATATTGATCATTGTGGTAATTTATCACTTTTCCAACGAGCCAAAATTTATATGAATGATGATGTTGCCAAAGATGGTATTTATGAAGTTTGTGCGGTATAGTTGATTGTTTTATTTTGTTATTCTATTCAAAATATTTTATATCATTTTTTCTTATCAACGATGATATGCTGTCCGATGTTAAAATGATAATAAATACTATCTCCTTGTTATATCTGCTTCCTCTTCTGTTAGAAATGAATAATTGATAGAGTGGAATATATCGCTCAACCCAACAAAACAGAAAATAATATTGTATTATATTACAGCAAAACTGTATGATTTATTATTTTGCAGAATATTTGTACATTAGATAATTCTGTGCAGATAAGACCAACTCCTGGACATACTGATCATGATCGTAGCATCATCGTGACAGGCACCGAATATGGAACAGTTGCTATCGTAGGTCTGTAAGCCATTTTCATTTTTATGATGATAAAAAATCGTGGGTCTGTTAGCCATTTTTACTTTTATAATTGAAAAAAATTTTTTTTAAAGAGAAAAACTATGATTTTCTAAACTTGTTATTTTTAGGGGATGTTTTTGAAGAAGAAAATGATAATGATAGTTGGAAAGCAAATAGCAAATATCCGGAAGAACAAGAAAAAAGCCGTCGAATAATATTGAATGAAGCAGATTGGATTATTCCTGGGCATGGTGGAATGTTCAGAAATAAATTAAAAAACATTTAATGTGCATTTTTTATGTGATTGCACTTTTTTTTGGCATTATTCAGAACTAATTTGAATATTTATTCGGAAATTGACTGACTGCTGGAGATAATTGAGAAATTGATCAAGTAATAATCATTTTCGTTTTCTTATCAACATATGTATTACGATGCAGTGTGAAAGATATTTAATCAGTTTACTAAGTAGTGAAAAAAAAGTAACATTCCACATGAAAAATATTGGCATAGAAAAAAATTTAGTGCTTCCCAAATTATAATCTCTTTGGTAAGTGACATTTTTTATGCTGTTGATAACGAGTTTTACTACTATTGTTTGATTATTTTATTTATTATTACCTTATTGAAAATCATTTTATTATTTATTCACAAACATTTTACTGATTATTTGTTTATAATTATTTTACTATTTTTTATTTATATTATACTTTTCGCCTGATTGATTAATTATGTCAGTTTATATTCAGCTTGTATAATGTCATATTTTTATCGATTATATCGATAAATTAAAGAATGCATTTGAAAAAAATTGTAACTTTCGAATTGATTCAATCAGATTGAATGTGTAAAGCTGACATTAAATGTTAATGATGACTATTTCTGCTTTTTTTTTTTTTTTATTTTAGTTAGTGTGAATCAATCAGTTTCACATTTATTTGAGCGTATTATTCATCATTTCGTCTATCAATCCAATTTATTTGCAAAGAGCAATTTTCTTTTATTAGCTTTTCCTTGAAAAGTGGTTTATTATTTTGTGTAATTGATTAAGTCTGTATTAGTGTTTGCTTATTAATTCGAGTATACTAATTCAAGTTTTGTACGTATATAAAAATGGAATTGTACGTGAGAAAAAAAATTCATTATACATGAAATGTGTCATCAATGCTTTAAAACAATAATTACATTTTTTACTATTAATTACATTATATTTCTAACTACAAAAGTTTAATTATTTAGATTTCTCCTCATTCATTTCCAATCATTCAGTGAATAAATTTCTGAAAGATTAGAAATATGTATCTTTAGATGAATATGTTCAGTTCTTTAAGAAAAAAGTGCGATAAATTTGGTTCATTAAATTATACTATTGATAAGATCGTTCCAAATGATAATAAATCAATGATTAGAAAGTGCTGTCTCGATCAAAATAAAGGAGTATTAGCTATATAAAAAATGAAAAAAAGTGAATTAATGTCGAGAATAAAAAAGATTTTTTTTAATTTTTTTAAAGAAGTTTGATTTTTTTCAAAAATAGAATCTATTAACTTTCATAGAAGTTTACTGATAGTAAGTTCTTAAGTGGTAATCTTATGTCCAAAAATTTATCGCTGAATTCTTAGATGAAAAAATCAAGTAATTTAATATAATTCTTAATATTTTCAACATCGTAAGTTACGGAAGGAAAATGAAATGAATTTTTTCTACTTTGTTTATTGTATTTATCAATAAATACATGCCGAATTCTGATTCTGTTTTATCAGAAATGCTTTAGTTAAATTATTCACTTTTAAAGACCATTCCTTTCGATTTCTCCCTGTTCATTTCAATTTCTTTAACTTCATATTCGCATAGTTTAATTCAAGTTCACATCCTTCGCCATTTCCTGCATGCATCTTTAAATTTCTGTTTTGATAGCATTGAAAATATTCATGCTGCTAGCAAACAACGAAGTAAAATTTTAAAATTACAAATTATCGAAATTCAGTGAAGCCATTCTTGGAATAAAATTAAATTAAAGCTTTTTTTGCTTTCTGTGATAATAAGGCTTGTATTTCGAAACTGAGACGGTAAGTATGGTAAACTTAATGTCCCAAAAGTGGTACGGTAAATATGTTATAGTTTTTTTCCCCCGAATGGTAGTCTTTGTCTCCTGTACCAATAGATTTATATTTCGAAATAGAAATGGTAAGTGGAGAAAGATCATTCATTCCAAAATCGATACGGTGACTACTATAAGCTACCATATTGGAATGAATGGGATTGAAATGTGGCATTGGATGATGTTTGCGTGGAATTCGGCTACTAAATTTGAATGTTGTAATGTGATTGCTATGGAATTTTTCCCATCAGCTTGTTGTATTTTTCCTCCTTTTTTCGGGTGGTTTTTTCATGGAATTCTTAATTTTTTGGGATTTCATAAGTTAAATTATGCTACTAGCTACTTTGTTCTACCGTAATCATCTTTTATTCTCTCTTGATTTATATGACAAGAGAATAAATTTTCATCGTATTTATACGAAATTTTTTTTGATTCGAAATATCTCCAACAATTTGTTTATTTTTGTTGGTTAAAAATTAATTTAGGAACGAATAAATAATTTGTTTATTTTTGTAGTTAGAAACTGATTTAGAAAATAATAAAATATATAGTTAAGAGTCGATCGATTTGAACAGGAGAATAGCAAATATGTCATTACTTGTTTGTATAATTATCGAAAAGTTAGACTTTTCTTACATTGTCTTTCATATAAGAAGTTCTATTTGAATTTTATAATCTAAATTTTACGGTCTAATTTTGTGCTCATTTTATGGCTATTTTATGAGCCAGGTCATTCTTTATGATCTAAGAAATGATTTAAGTGTCGAAGTAAATAGTTTGGTAACTAGCTAATCAGATAATCAGTCTAGACTTCCTTGAATACTTTTTCAAATATTATTTAGCAAAATTCAATCAAGTTTTAATACGAAACTATGTTTCGGCAAATTTAAAATGTTTGTAGTAACATAATTAATTAACTAATTAGTTGATTAGTGTACCGATTGTTATAATTAGCTGACGTATTGCTCTGTTTCTTATCGGTGCTAAATTTATTAAATGACTAAATGTTGAAATTAAATTCGCAAAGAATTTTACGAAAAAATAAAAAAATAGTTTTAAATTTATGTATATTTGGATATATCGTTTCATATTACATGCAACTGTTTATTTATTGATTTGTTTTTAGTTTTTATTTTTTAAATAGTGATGTAAATATGATTTGTCATCTAAGGTAGGCATACATGACATGTTTGTTCGATTTTAACTGTTTATTTTTTTGTCACTTCAAGTGATAAGTATTTGATTACGTATTCTTGTGACTTGGTGTTTTATTTATTCACGTCATATATGTTTCAATCATATTTTCCTTCATATGTTTATGTTTCCAACCTATATTAATGTTTATTGAGCTAATACAAATTTTCATTTTTAATATTTCAACTTTCTTTTTGTTTATATTAGATGAAATTATTTGGTAGTATTAAGTGAAGAGAGATGTCTGCGATTAATATGACTAGATTTTCCAGGTAATTGGCGAGAAACGAGAAAGGAAGACGGAAAAGTGGAAAAGATTTTGTAGTAAGCTTGAGCTTATATCATTTTACCTTCCGACAATCTTATTGACTATGAGAGATTGAAAGGGGAAAAGGGAGTGAGAAAATTTTCGAGATATCTTAGATAATTGATACGGTTACAAAATTAAGTTGAAAGGAGTTATTTAGTAGATTGTTATTGATAAATATTCGACTAAGATTGGTTTTATTTTTGTATTTTGTTGTTTTTTTTTCTTTTTTTTTCGTTTAAAGAAATTTGTTTAATTATATAAGTCGTAGTGTGCTATATATATATATATATATATACATAAATACAATATTATGTGTAAATGATATATAGTATGTGTAGATATAAGCGCATACATGTGTATGCTAGTAATTACATTTATGAATATGTATGTATACATATATTTACGGCATCTTTTTTAATAATTCACATCACGAATCATTGATCAGAATAATATATGTTTTCGTTTATTGCAGATGGAAGGTGTGTATATAGAAGAAGCTCTTCAAGATGTATTAAAAGAAACAGATCTGGTAAATTTTGAACGAAAACTTTGCATAGAATTACAATTATCACGCTTGGAGCATTTCGATCATGTTACCGATGAAGAATTAAAGGTACAATGTTTTTTTATGTAGGGTTAAGAAATTAAATATTAATATTATCTTCAGAATACTTCCCTGAATTGAGCTATAGGAAATTTTCGATGCACCATCGACAATTTTTTTTTCTGAATTCTTGCTTTGTATTTAAAAGCTTTCTATTTTGCCAAATTATTTTCCTGTCCACTGTCAAAGGCAATAAAATCATTCTTTTATTTAAATTAACACTTGAAAATACAAATTTTAGTCGTATACGGGTCTTTCGCAACCTGCTATTCGTCGATTGCGAGTTGCAATTGCTGAGAAAAAAAAGAAAAGTAAGAAGTCGAAAGGGATTTTCTCTTCTATTGGGAAGAAGGAAAGCCATGAAGTTACGAAGGTTCTTGTACCGACTAGAGGTACAACAGAGGTATTTTGGCCTTTTCCCGAAAATGGCAGCACTTCGTTGATTATCAAAGAAGAAGTAAGGTTAAACTAAACGTTTTCTTACTTTAGAAATTTATTTATTTAGCTCTTAATTTTAATTAAGCACCATGAAATGCAGTGTCGTTCCATCTATGACTTGTGGTAGGATTGCGATAATCATGCAAAAATTCTCTGTGATATATGCCATTACTAAATTACCATGTAGAAGTTTTGATTTATATTTAGTTTATGAATGAATAAAAAAGATGTGTAATCTTAACGAGCTAATTAATAAAGTAGATTAATTGAGTGGGTGACATTATAAATCTTCCAGGCGATTGAAAAAAAGGTCCGAATTAAAGTAGTACCATATTGTATAACCTCTTCAGAATTTCCATCTACAGTTATATATGTTTTATCAATATCTGGCAGATTTTATAATCACCTTAGTTGTATCACAATGTCCAACGTTATTTTAGTATTACACTTCCTTAGATAAAATTAATGGAACGGCTAGGCGAAGGATCATTTGCGGTTGTCAAGCGTGCTTTATGGACGCCAAGAACAGGTAGAAAAGTAGATGTTGCGGTCAAAATTCTGCGTGATTCAACTCCAGAGATAATTGAAGATTTGCAGCGGGAAGTTACGAATATGCAAAAATTAAGACATCCAAATTTAATCCAGCTTTATGGGGTCGTTTTTTCAAATCCGGCTATGATGGTAACTTTTTTCCAGTTTGCTCTTCAATTTATATTTGTAAACGAACATTATAATATAATTGTGGCATGACTAGTAGCTCGATTATGTTTCGATTGTTTTAATTGATTGATAGTCATAATAAATTAAAGGGTTTGTCATTTTCTATTTGGGGTGCTGGAATCTAATAATGTAATTTTAGGTAGTTGAATTTTGTGACGGTGGTGCATTAATTGATCGTTTACGGTCAACTCAAAAACCTGTGATCCTAGTTTCAATGTTGATTGATTACGCACAACAAATTGCCAAGGTAAAAATATTATCTTCATGGTATTATGAGTTTAGAATAGCTTATAAAAGTCTGTTATTGTGCTTAGTTCACAATGTGCTAGAATATAATTATTTTCAGGGTATGGCTTATTTGGAATCAAAGAACTGCGTGCATCGTGATCTTGCAGCACGAAATGTTTTGTTAGCAAATCATGAGCGTGTAAGTTCAAACTTTATCTAAATTATTAAAGAAATTCGAATATTTAAAATATGAGCATCTGTTGATAGTATATGAAATGACGGTACAGTTGAGCATTATTTTAAAAGAATTGACGTTTTTAAGTCATCTAAGCATTTTTTTTTATCCCATCCATAGTTGAGCGATAGTTGGCGATTCATATCTTATATAAAAGAAAAAAGGAATTCATCTGTTTCGTGAGTCTCTTCTTCCTATAATAAAAAAATTAATCTCTCTTTGATATATGCAATTGTGGAATGGACAGCAAAGTGAATTGATTGGAAATTTTTGTTCTTTTCAGATTGCTAAAATTTGTGATTTTGGTTTGATGCGAGTATTGGAAAACAATGAAAGATTTTATGTGATGTCAACACAGAAGAAAGTACCATTTGCATGGTACGTTCTCTATTTTTTTTTTCATTTTTATTTTTCATCTCTCTAGAATATAAAAATGTTTATTTATATCTAGCAAAAATTATTGAAGTGAGTAGCCGTGAAAACGTATTGCTGCCGGAAATAGTTATATCTTAAGTATTGCTTTTAAAAAGCTAAAAACTCAGTCATTTCTTGAAACAAATAAAATTTGGATTATTTTGTACTACATCGAAGCGTTTCGTAATGACTAAAAAATGTAATGCGTTATAAAATAATAAGCTTCAATCTCGACTTAAGCTTTACTATGTCATAAGTTGATGACAATAATTCTTATGATATTTTATAAAAGATAATTCTTTTCCATAATTATAATAAATATACTTTTCCTCTATCCTAGGACGCATAATCTTTCAAATATGAAAGGCGGAAACTATTTTTGAATAGAAAACTAGATTTTTCCTTTTTTGATAATATTTCAAATTTTTTTATTGTTTTATCTTGCAATGAATATCATTATTTATATTTGTTCTCTGCAAAATAAATGCTTTTCAGGTGTCCACCAGAATCTCTCAGATATCGGCAATTTTCACATGCTTCCGATGTATGGTCTTTTGGTGTAACTTTATGGGAGTTATTTTCTTATGGCGAAGAACCTTGGATAGGTCTTCGTGGAGCCGAGGTGCCGTTTTTCAAGATCTGATGGGATAAACATGATGATTAAATGTTGAACTAAAGAACTGTGTTTTTGATTGTAAAACAGATTTTTTTTTCCTCAATTGATTTTTTGTGAAAATCCACAAAAATCTATAATAAAACCAGTTGAATTCTTGCTTTTTAGTTGAACTTCCTCTATATTTTTTTTTTTCGATAATTAAAGATTTCAAGAGAGTTCTAAAAGATTAGAAATTAATCTCTATTTATCTTTTAAGGTATTAACAAAATTAGAAGCTGGTGAACGATTACCGAAACCACAAAGATGTTCCGATAAGTTATATGATTTTATCTCGACATGCTGGTCCTTGAAAGCAAATTTAAGGCCAAAATTTAATTTTTTAAAAGGCATCATTTCCGAGGTATTTTCCAAAAATTTTCTTTGTGCAAAGATAAAATGACCATAGGTAGTTAAACTTTAACTTTGTTGATCACCATTTAGTGAGAAATGACACGGTTCTAAATTTTGTTAAAATATGCAACCTTATATTTTACTATTCTACGATTGTATTTTATCTTATATTTTACGAATGAGAAATTAGTTTATACATATCGCAACGACGAACAACCATCATCGACTTGCAATGATGAGTAAAATAATTGGTAAAAGTATTTTTAATCTGAATCAATATAAGTTGAAAAATGTGCTTTTATGTTTAGATAGTATTTATGGTAGCTGAATGTCACGAAGCTTCTACTCCCTCACCGGATACTGATCTAGAGTTAATTGTTAATGATCTTGTTATCATCGTTCATGGAAGGTATTTTTTATTTTTTTACCAATCATATTTGACGGTGAATGGTATTTCTTTTTTAATTTTTTTTTTTTTTTTTTTTTTTTTTTTTTTTTTTTTTTTGTAGGGGTGGGAGGCATTGGCTTTATTTTTTTCATTCTGGATTTACTTGCACAGTGATTACAACTATTTCAGCAAAAGAACTATTATTAAACAAAGTGGGATCTATATAAGTAATATAGTTTTTTTGTTTTTATATCAGTTTTTGCATATTACATCACTACATCAGCCTGGTTTAAGTTATCGAGAATAAGGATAGCTAATTTTTGTATAGCAAAATTTTATTTTATTACAGTGGCTTGATCTGGTATGGACAGAACGTGAGGACGCGGAAATTTGGTTCATTTTATCGTTCATCGGTGCATTTGCGAAGTGAACATAATGGAGCGGGAGGAGCTGAACAGATGACTGATCCGCAACAAAGTCTGATAGATACTTATATTTCCAAACCAGTGCCAGGTATTAACAGATTTTCGCTTGGTTTGGAATAGTTTTATTCTGCTGTTGAATATATGTCTATGTTTTATTTATTTATTTCTCAAATCATCTAAATTTGAATAGTTTACAGGATCGTTTATTCATGCTGGACATGGTGATATAAATTCAGAGCAATCTTGGGGTCAACCAGATTACATCGATGATATATATCTCAAAAATCCCATTCTGAGGAAAGAAGAACCTGCTCATGAGTAGGTCGTTTTAACTGATGAGCTAATAGCTATTAATACTGCATTCACTTTGTTTAAAATATTCTGTATCCTGTAAAAATCATACCACAGAGTTTTGTTATTATTCGTAAGATATTGTTTTTTTTAGAAGCGACCAGAAACATTTTGGACCAGAAATAATTCCTTCTCTTATTGATTTAAAGCCACCTTTGTGGATCCAAAACCAATCCAACAAAAATGGTAATTCTAAAATGTATTTATAATTTTGAGAACAAAGTTTTCTTTCCCCTGCTAGTGTCTTTTCTTGTGTTAGCCAATTGATAAAATTATACCGAATCAAATGGATTCGTGTTTGGTGAATGCTGATTAGGCCACAATCGAAATGTTTCATTCTTAATGTCATTTTTGGAATTATCGAAATTCAATTTCCAGGTGCTGATGATTCATATATCGATCCTTTCGCACCATTCAGCGTTTACTCTTTCGACGGTATAAATGAAAATGAATCATGCCAACCTAGTAATGGTTGGTTATATTTTTATTAATAAAATAATATGTGAACAAAATGTGGAAAAAAGGGTATAATCACATAAAACAACTAAAAAGAAAAATTTGAAAATTTTGAAGAAAATTTGGATTATTAACTTTTGTGAATATCAGTACGGTTTCATGCTGCGTATTTTGTACAGATTTAGCTTTTTTCTTTTCTTTTGTAATCATATAGTCAATTTGTAGTTATCATTCATCAATGATGATTGTTTTACTTGAATTTAGATTACCGATTTAATCTCAAGAAAACTTTTTCAAAATTTTAAAAAATATTTGTTTCCTTATACGAAAACTTTTGACCATAGATAGCCGTAATTTTTGAAATATTGGAAGAAGTAGTAGAAAATAATAATTCAAGAATATTTGAATTCTTAGAGTCCTAATAAATTTTAGATATGTCAAAACCTTCATCGTCCTTCTTGGCATCAAATTTTTACGATCAGCCACCACTGACATCAGATTCGCAGAATATAATGGATCCATCATCTGTAGGTAAGTTTTTCGACCATTTTTGTAATTGTTTCCACTAACAAAGGAGTATTTGAAACTTTCGCTTAAAAAAAAGTATTTGAAACAATGTGGTAAAGCTATGTCAGATATGGGTACGATCGATAAGCACATTTTGCTTCAAGACTTTTTTCTTCATTTTTTTGCTTGAAACTAAATTTTTGAAATCTGTTTTCGTTGCTGATAAACTTCGCAATTAGTTCGTCATCAAATCATGCTAGCTAAATATTTGTATGAAATTAATGCACAACTTTTGTTTATCTATTTTTTAGTTTGAAGATGAAATAAAAATAATTGAAAAATGACAAATGATCGGAAAAGAAACGTTAGTGTTAGCGAGAGAAAATGCTCGATATTACAATAATAGCATTTATAATCTCTGCTATTCTTTATTCTTATATTCTTAATTTCCGCATTTTTTCAGGTAACCCTTTGTCAGATCCAGCTATATCGAGTTTGAATTTTTCAAGTAATATTTCGCTTGGTACAACGATAACCGATGAAACTGCCTCTTCTTCTCTGCAACCTCCACAGGGTATAAAAACTACAGTAAATTCACGTAAGTTTAGAATGTACAAATTGTGTTGAACATTTGATAATAATCTCATGTCGTTTCATAAAATTGAAAGTTTTTTCATCGTTATTTCTCTTATTTTTGTAATATTTTTTTTTTCTCTTTTTTTTAGAGCAATTTTCATCATTACCGCAATCAATCCGATTAACAGCTGATGTCGCTTCATGCAGGTTTGCATTCATATAAATGAGTTAAATTCCGTGTTATTTACTGCATTTCTACCATTGTAATGCTTAATCAACGAGAATGCTTTGATGATTGAAATTATACAATATTGTTTATTTAAATTATTTTGTTTAGGTGATTCATGTATCTCTATTTTCGGTATTATCCCACCTGCACAAATTGACTTATCACTATGGTGATAAGTCAATTTGTGCAGGTGGGATAATATACTGAAAATATATTATCCCACCTGCACAAAATATATTATCACATCTGCGAAAATATATTATCCCATCTTATTTTTACGAAAATTCAGTACATTTCGATGTCTCATATAAGTTTCATTGGAAAAAATATAACTGATTTGAAACCAGTTTTTAGGTTAAATATGATGCTTTCTACAGCCAAAATTGACTATTCCGTCGAAAAGCAATGAAAGTAGAATAAAAATATATGATAATCTTCAAATTGCATTTTTTTTATGATTAAAAATTTCTCAAACTATCTTTTTCAGCCAGTTACATCGGTCATCATTTTCTGGTGCCGATACTACAGCGCAGCAATCACTGCAATCTCTTACAACTGTGGTAAGGAAAATTTCTGGTAATTGTATTAATTTCATTCATTTATTAATAATCAAGGAGCCCTTAGAATTCAAAGTGTTTCCTGTCAAGGAAGCTTGTAAGTTCTTTCATGAGGAGCTTCTTAAATTGAGTTAGGATTCACTTGTGATTTTTTTTTTTTTTTGTTTTCTTGAATAATTTTTATACTCTTTAATTCATTGAACATTATGGGAAATCATTGGTTTTTATATTAGTGCGAAAAGAACACTATTTTGGATATTATTGAGGCATTAATGCATGCCGTAAATAATTGTCGCAGATTTTACTTGTTTCGAACAGATTTTCACTTCTTTGTACAGAACATTTTGAGAATAGAAAAGTATTTTTTTCCTTGAAAAATACATTTTTTTAGCAATCAGTCTCTACTTCTGAGTTACCTTCAACATCATATTTCCAATCTTCATGTAATTTACAAAATAAGTCAGGTATATACATATATATATAATATCTTTTGTTCAATTTACATTTACTTTTATGATATTCATTCACAACAAATTTTTGTAAATGGTTTTTAGATTCTTCTGATTTTCTTTTTCCATATAATTTTTTAATATATACATTGTTTTCAAATTCATTTGGATTTGATGCAGATGTGCAGCGAGCATTGAATTATCGGGCATCTAATATAGAAGGAGAATATCAGAATGCGATTGATAGAAACCAGGCGCAAAATGGAAAAATGCCACCGCCAAGACCAAAACCACCAAATCTAAGACAGGATGCAGTGAAGCTTCCTTTCGTAATTTGCTTACTATATTATAATTATCAGAATCGCTTAAGTTATTAGTATGGTATTATTGGTCAAGTGAGGTGGTGTATTCAGTTGTTATTTAATAGATTTTACAGATAACGCAGAATAATGTAAAATGGGACGCAAATTCTATAATAGCAAGCAATGTGTCGGATACTTCCATTTTGCATGATATTGACTCACATGCGGATGCGGGTCATTCAATTTCCAAACATTGCGGAATATCTAGTACTTCCTATAATCAAGACAATTTGGATCCTTTTGAGGTAGATTTTCATGCTTTTATGAGAAGATTTACGCCAAGTATTTTTGTGATTTCATGAATTTTGAAACAATTTTTGTGAATATTACTTTCAGATTTCAAAAACTGTAAAAGATATTGCAAATAGAGGCGGTTACAGTCAACTGTTCAAAGATCTTTCCACATCTGCTAAGGCTGTATGTGTTATCCATTGTCTTGACATTTCAGAACCATTTTATTTTTGTTAGCTTTATGCTAATTGATTTCGATCTTCCATATAACAGTGCTATCCGATTATTTCATCTTTCATCTTAGATTTAGGTGGTAGCAGCCGAAATTGGAATCTTAGAGGAAAGAAACAGAAACTTAGTGAACCCACAAGAAGCATTCCGAAATCTTGTTTTTCACTTGTACTTATTCCCAATTTATCTAAAGCTTCACGCTGCTTGTAACTATCTATTAAGGAACTATGAATTTTAATTGTCTAAAAAGCCTTGAAGTTCTTGCTTGATCGTTCCGCAAGATACTCTTCATATCTTAAGTTAACCGTATTTTTGTTTTATTTATTTGTTTTAATTAATTTATAGTTGGAATCTTTTTCAGATGTCAGTTAATTCCTTAAATACAACCTATCAGATGGGAGTGAAAGAACCTTATAGTACTAATAAGCTATCGAGACCATCAACAATATTTTTTAACAACGACCAGTCATCGAACGACAAGTTTCTTTCACCGTCGCTATCGGGACTAATGAAATCTCCACTTGAAATAGGAGTAAAAACTTTTTTTTTTCTTTTTTAAAAAAAATAATTCTCGATAATAGTTTTTGGTAATTTTCGAAAAGTATTTATCTAATTTCAAAACATAAGACTTAGAATGAAGTCAGTCTAGCTCTTAATTTCGTAATGAATGTGACAATGAAATATAGTTCGGCCATACTAAATACTCTGTACTTGAACAGCAAAAAATTGAACTTCAGACATGCTACTATTGGCAACCTGGTGATGTTAAACAGTCCATACCTCAACAGTCATCAATTTATGGAAGTACTCCTGTTTTACTCTATGATTCTCATAGTCAGTTTGTCTTTAATTATTTTTACTGAAATTATATTTTGAGATTACTTAGATACAGGTGTTAGAAGCTAAACACTTTATTACGAAAGAATATAGAGATCATATTACATTATGAAAATCAGATATGATTTCACATTGGCTGTTACAAACGACAAACTATGTTGATCATTAAACCATTAAAATAAAAAGTCATCAGATGAAATTTTCATTGCTCATTTTATGACTTTTTATATCAGTTCATGATGGTTTTTTAGTTTGCTGAGGCTTCAGGGACACATATTTTACATCATTTATGCTCTCCATCGGCATTATCTGTTGCTTCTACTCCTATAACTTGGTCAATAGATTTAGTGCAGATTTTATTTAAAAGGAAGAAATTCAAAAATTGTGAGCATAATCTGTTCGAGAGTTATTTATGCTCATTGATTTGAATTATTTAATTACTTGGACTGAAGCTTTTTTTTTTTTACTTCTTTTCTGTTTTGAAATAAAATTTACTTTAGATTTTCCATTAAATTTGAGTGAACCGATGAAAAGTAGAGTATCTCTTTCTTCACGACATGCAAACAATAATTCTGTTATGAATTCTTCGAAGCAAAGGAATTCTTACGTAAGCTTTCTCAGATGATTGTTCCTTTTATGTTCCATCAATGGGTTTGTCTATCATCAAATAAAAGATGATAAAATCTGAAATACTTGAACTTCGTTTCTCAATTTTTCAACTTATGTTATGAAATATATTCCTACCCTGGAAGATTTTCTTTTTTTAAAAAAATCCATAATATGGATGAGAAATAGGAGAATAGGTTATGAGGTACGAAAATCATAGGTAATATGATGGTTAGTTTAAAATTCTGCTATAATAATTAATAAAAATGCACAATATTTGAGTTTTAATAACAAGTTTCGTTTCAGTTAAGTGACGAAATTTTGGGTATGTTCGATCCATTAGTCGCGGATCGAGTAATTCCTGATTTTTCAAATGTTTCAGCTTCTTCTCTACCAAACTCTGATCCTGTTAGTGTAGTTCTGAGAAATGCTGCTTTTGCGGAGTAAGTAAATCTTGTGAAGATTTTTGCGAAGTAAATTTTTTGTTCTCATTAGAATCTTTTCTGATGATTAAAAGTATTTTTAAGTGATCAAGATTTTATTATGTTAGATAAGTTGCCATTATTGTGAAGATGAAAACTATAACTAGGACAATTTTTAAATTATCTCAGCATACAGACCGATATAAATAATAATGTTTTGCTAATCATGCGGTACTGCAGGAGTCTTTAAAATATTGTTGCAACTGTATCACAGATCTAACATTCGTTCAGTTTTAGACGGACTTTTGATTTTATTGTGAAAAAAATCGAAATTTAAAGAAAAAATAACTTTTTTATTTAGTCAATTATTTCTCAAGTTTAATCTTTATCCAACTATATTTTTTGCAGTAGGCGGCGATGTGCAATAAAACTACAACGATATAACAATAACATTGAAAAAGCCGTGAATGAATTAAAAATCGAAGAATTGTTATCGATGGGTATAGCGCAAGATAGAGGTCAAGCTATTAATGCATTGCAAGATTGCCGGTGGGATCTTAATGCGGCAGCAGCAGCGCTAATATCTTGATATATTATATTATGAGACTAAAAATTAAGGATATTATTTGAAAAATTAAAAATGTTATTAAAAAAGATGTCATTAAATAAGAATACTATTAAAAAAGAGTTATTAAATGAGAAGGATATTTTAAAAAATATTATTAAATAAGAATATTATTAAAAAAAGAATATTATGAAAAAAAGATGTTGTTAGAAATTTTGGACTAATTTTTGAGGTTTCGTTTGAGTTTTCATCTTGTAATCTGAAATTTGTTCATGAAATTCTATGATGTTTTTAAGAGCTTTCAGTAGGTGGTCGTATGTTCATTGTGGTAGCTCATGTGAAATATAACTTTCTGAAATTCGTTTTTTTTTTTTTTGCATTTTCTCTCAATAATGTACGTTTTCATTTTAAACTTCCTCAATAGTGTATATTTTTATTCTTTGTTTTGTTATCGTGCATAGTATATATTAATATTCCTAATCTGATGAATTCTAATTCTTTCGTTTTTACCTATTTATCTTTCACCTTGTAAACTCTAATTTTATTTTAGGAAATTTGAAGTCTTTCATTTTTAATTTTTAGAGAGGTTACATATACTAGTTTTTTTTAATGGCTAGTAACTTATTTCAACATTTAGCATAGAGTAGAATCCGCTTCAAGTCATCAAATTAAAGGGAAAATATTTTTGGTAATCTATAAATACGTTGAAAAGAAAAAAAAAGAGTCACTGAAGTATAGAAATGGTTTATATTAACTCAAGATAAGTTCTGGGAAAATATTTCCAATTTCTTCAATAATCATTCCTCTCCTCCACATCAGTTTTTGTCCTAAATCATTTTGAAAGCATAATTTACTTTTCAATTTTCAGTGCTCTTTAATCTACGGTTATTTTTTTGTTGTTATTTTATAATTCAAGTAAGGCTTTTTACTTGTGTTTCTTTTTATTTACTTATTCATTCACTCTTACTACTTATTATCTTATTATCTTAATTGGATAATTATAATAAGATGCATAGATTGATTTAAGCTTCATATCTCTTTAGTTACTGCTCTGTCTTTTGTGATATAAGATTATAGAATTTTCGATAATGAATGAGTAGCAAAAGTATAATGAATTCATGTTTGAATCTCAAAAAACTACAAATTAGATTTATATTTCTAGAATCGTGTATTTTTCTAAACTTAGAAAAGAATTTATGTTATCGATGGCAGTGAAAAATGTTACGATTAAGGCATCCTTCAATTCATATTTCAGTACGCTATAAACATAAATTTTAGGAATATTGGAACGTTGTTATTACTTACTTGACGGGTAAGGCAATTAGCAATCTATTATTGTAATTTAAAATTAGATTATGCATTGACTGTATATCATTGCAACATGAATTTTTTTCAGTATTGCATTTGAAAACTTAATCTCTTCGCATTGCTTTATATTTATTATTAATGTATCGAAATAATAACTTTTGATTTCATTGAACATCTATCTTATTCTCCTTTTCTGTTTTACTAATAGATTTTGTCTGTTCTTTAACTTGTTTATAGTATATTTTTCCCATTAAGAATAATTGTTCGATTATTTAGTGCAAAGCATTCTCCACAAATTTTTTAAAACTTTATATAAACAAATTGCTAGATTGTTTTCTTTAAATCGCAAGTTAGTGAAATTTTGTTAATCAACGTTTTATGTATAGGCTAATTAAAATACAATTATTTTTTGCAAGCTTAGAAATTTCAGTGAAAAAAAAGAAAACTTTTCATATGTTATCAATTCATCTTGCTTTGTTATTAACTATAACATCCACATTGAATTTTTTAAATATTGTCTATCATTGTAATTAGAGTGCATCGGTGAGTTTTCCATCCTTTAAAAAAAATTTTCTTCAAATAAAAAGATTCAGTAAAAAGTTCAGGATGCAATAAAGAGACGAAATGAGCAGACGCTTAAAAACCAAATTGGTACCTAAAACACATTTTATTACAGTGAAATTCCCAACTTTTTTTTACATCCATAAATCTTCTTACAGTTAGTTCCTTAAATAATTCGTATGAAAATTGCAAATTACTTGATAAATTTTACAAATCGCTAGTTAATTATAAATTTTTCTTTTTCGTGTGATTAGTAAATGTTGTGAAGGTGTTCCTAAGTATTACTGTGGTTTGCGTATTTCCGGCGGTAGATGTAACTAGCATATATATGAAAATAACTTATTGAAAGTATCAATCATTGCAAAATTTGTATTCTGTAAACGAAGTGTATAAGATTATATTCGTCAATTATCAGAAAACTGGGAAACTGGGAACGGTTTTCAGTTCACTCATTAATTTTGCTTGATAGGTTTCGGCATTTCGAATGAAGCAATTTTAAGGAATTTCCGATTGCTTTGTTTCACTTTTCCGGTAATATATTTTATCATTCCCATACAAATTGGTTATTGCTGTTAATCATATATCATCATAGAAGTATCAGTAGATAAATTATTTAAGGTTTGGTAGTAATAACAAGAAAAGATTGAAACATCTATTTAAAAATGACAAATAAAGAAATTAAAACTTGACGAGCAGAATCTCTTCAAAACTATACAAATCTTTTATAAGAACATAATTTAAAAAAGATCAGATATGAAATTCAGCAGATTAACTATAATCGATTTAATTGTATCATAGAACTGATTACTCATTTTCTAAATATCGAAATATAATTTTTTTTTTTCAAAAGCAAAAATTCTTTTCTTCATACTTCTTGCGACTTATTTTTTGCATATTATGTTGAAAAAGGAGCTGGAAATTAGAGAAGTATAAATATGAAATAAAAATAGCAAGTATGAAATACGTTTGTCATTGTTATTATCGAATTAATTGCTCAATGAAGGATGAATTCAGTTAGGGAAGAGGAAGTCTGAGAATTTTCAATTAATTTTTCTTGGAGAAGAGGAAGAAGCTGTATTCAACATCATTGTGAAAGTATTTTAGTTTCAAGGCTGGTAGTTTCATTATTTTCTTCTGCAACAGCTGAAACTTGTTACAATTAATTAAATGAAATAGAAATAGAATGGGAGAAAATACTAGACGGATTTCTTCTTCTTCTTCTTCTTGTTGCTGTTTAAATTGATGAAATATTTTTAAATATGCTTATTTAATAAGAAATTTAAATCTTATATTTAAGTATTAGTCACAAAATGAAAAAGAAAAAAAAAACGAATTTGAACACTGTTTAATCAATACTATGAAAAAGGAATCTTCAGCAGAAGTATTTCTCTATTATTCATTTGGTTCTGAAGTAATTCTCAAAATTCGTCAACTTGAAATCAATTTAAACTTTTTTGAAAGATTTGAAAGGTAATCAAATGGCCATTTTCAGATTTGTAAAATTTTGATGAAATTTCAGATAGAAATAAAATTACAGAAAAGTTTTTCAAATTTTTCTGAGATATTTTATCACTCTTTTTAAATATTAGTAATGAAATACTCAAAATAGAGGATGTTTTTTTTTTCTTTTATTTCTTCTTGAGAGTTTTTTTTCATTTTTAATCAAAAAAAAAAAACAAGGGAAATTTGCATCGTTGTTTTAAATTGTAATTCTACTTACATCGTTATTTTAAATTGTAATTTTAAAGGGGTTCTGTTGATGTGCTATTAAATTTCATTTTATACAAATATCAGCAAATCTATTTTTTCTTACATATATATATTTATATTCTTGATTATTTATTCCGTTTACTATTTGGATTTTTTTTGAAAAATAATTTGAATTTCCAATTTATGTACTTCTCAATTATACCATTAACATTCATTTATTATCATTTTATCGTATTAAGGTAAATCCAATCCTCCTGTTGTATTAGCTACTTTTGCTAATTGTAATCCCAATATGAAAAAATTAATTAATCCTCTTTATGCAAAAGTTATTCCCTTCAATATTATTGATCGGCAGTAATTCTTTCAAAAATAAAAAAAATTCAAGTTTGAAAAATCCAAAAAAAAAGAAAAAAATTTGTGTGTAGCACTGTATTATTCGATTTTTTTTTACCATTATTTATTGTATCTTATAATATTATGAAATGGTAAAAAATGGAAAATTAATGATGGAATTTTTTAGAATCTTAACAAAAATCCGAAAGCAATAGAAGGAAAATTTGATAACGATAACTGATAATATAAACGGCGCTGCATTTCGAGATGTCAAAAGTGGATTCTGAAGTGCTCACACCTCTTGAATCACCGAATGTTTCGCCTAGTAGTGAAGCTAAAAATGTCAAGAATGTAATACAAACAGTTGATTTTGAAACTGTGGGATCAGAAATGATTGGCCAAGTATCGAAGTTTTTTTTTTTTTATTTTATTTTATTTTATTTTTTTTATGCAACTAAAAGTAGAGCAAGCAAAATTTAGGCTCAATTTCATGTATAGTTTAAGTTTTCAATTTCAATAAAAAAAAATGTGATGAGCAAGAATCAAATGCTGTTCCTTATGAAAAATTGATTAGTTATAATCATAGTTTTAATCAGGTTATTCGTTGAATTAATCAATCCAATTAATTACTATTCATGTCATTTCGCTAAGATGTGACACAAAGAGGAAAACATAAAAAGTGAATATTATTTATGATAATAAGATAAGTAAGCAAATTGAAATTTTGTGATTTTCGTTTTAAATTCGAAGTAGCATCTCTTCAAACTATTACTGTATTATTTCGGCAACTAAGAAAGGAATAATTTAGCAAATAATATTTTGCAGGAACCAAAATTGGGAATTCAAGAGTGGTTAAATTTGACATTGGATCGTGAATGCACGCCAGTACTTTACGTTTATTTTGCTGGTATTGCTATACTTGCCGTTATTACGGCTGGTATTATTGTTATCGTTGGCTTACAGAGTAATTGGAATTTTGTTGCAATTTAATGAAAAATATGCACAAAAAAAAAAATTGCGCATTTTTTTGGTTTTATAAAAATTATGGATTTTTTTCTTTTTTTGCTAAATGTAATAAATTATTACTGTCAGTGTAAGTAACATGATTATCAATGTTAGCAAAATGATCGTCAAGGTGATTAAGATAATTTTGTACACGAGGAATTTAATTAGTCAAGCAAATATTTAGTATTTAATATTAAAAATAATATGACATTTTCTTGTAAGTAATCCATCTACTGTAGTCTTTTTTTCGGCACAATAATACAAGAATGATATGGTAATTTGCTGTAAACATCCACTTACCGTAATTTATTCCTTCCGTGCAAAATCAGTATTACCGTACTTTTATGCTTTACATATATGTATCGTTTATTTATATTTACATGTTTCATCGCAGACCAAAACTGTAAAACTTTTGCACATTTTTTCGCTTTCTAATAAATTCTAATATTACAAAAATATGGTAAATCATGATTTGTAAACATTTGATTGTAATAAAATTATTTTTTGCAAGAATTTCAAATCATTCGATTTCTGTAGATCTTTACTCATCCGCTTCCATAGTTTGTGTATCCGTATGTTTATTGATTTTTATAATTAACAATTCCTACTTTTTTTGCATTTTTATTTCTTGCTAATTACCAGTTATGATACTCTGCCGGTATTGTTCAGATGAGACTGATGGCGAAAAAGTTGAATAATACATGATAGAAAAAAGAAATCATTACTTATGAAAACTGAATTTAATTTAACCAAACAGTATTAGCATTGTAAGACTTTTTCGGAAAGTTTTAAATTGATTGGAAACTTAATGGTGATTTTCGCTACCAATTCAGAATGAATAGTTCTGATAGAATATAGTTTTAATCGTTAGAATAGAAGAGTTTAATTATTATCATTATTATTATCAGTATTATTAGTATGATTACCATTATCTGGTGTAGTATGGTTTGAAAAATAAATATTTCTATATAAGTTTATAATGAATAGCATCAATTTCGATAGATCAATGTAGGAAAATGATTTTCTTTTTTTTTTTCTTTTTTTTTCAAAATCTGATAAATGAATTTGATGGGAAAATATCATTGTAATAATTTGGATGAATTCCAAGTATTATTATCTCCTCAAAAATTCTCTTATTCAGAGCTCATTATTCAGTAATATTATTTTAGTTAAATATTAACACAATTCTAACATAGTTTAGCAGAAAAGACTGAAAAGTTTAACAGCAGTTTTCGTTCGAAAATTAAGTCGAATTTATTTTTAAATTCATTAGAAAAAAGAAATGAATGAGAAAGAAGCAAACTAGGAGTGAGAAGAATAAAAATTCATATTGCTGAAAAATAAAGAAAAACATTTAAAAAAATTGTACTTTTGCCGATTTTGCAGCAAAATTTGTTTAATTGACATAATTAGTGCAATTTTTTTTTTTTCATTTGCTCAAATAATTTCCATCCATCTAATCAATCAATCAATCGAATTTTTATTCTCATTAATCGTTTTCATGTACCCATAATGTCCGAAGTTATCTTCCAGAATCCTTCGTAAAATAGAGCAAATTTCTGCAAAAGTAGGCCGCAAAGATGGTTCATTTTGCCAACATTGAAGCATTACCGTAAATCTAAAAATTATTTTTGTTTCGTTTTTTTTCTTTCTTTTTTTCAATAGTTTAGTTGAAATTTGAAGAAAGAACAAAAAGAGAAAATGACAAATACGTCTGCAACTAAAATATTCCAGAGATGAGAGCTTTTTTTTCGTTTAGTACGAATAATTAATGGATTTCAGTTTTTTTTTTTTTTTTCAAATGTAAAAAAAGAAATAGTAAAAGTGAAAGATTTCCGGAAAATAGCAGTATTACTCCTATGTTTCTAAAAAGTTCATAAATAAAATGAAAGAAAATATATTGCGATATTTGACTAGACAGCAGAGATTGCTAATATTGAGAATAGAGTGCAAAGATGTGGATTGATAAGATCAAGGAAAATGGTTAAAGATTGATACATTTTTTGTGGCGAAGAATTACTTGAAGTTTTCGAAATTAGGTTAATGATAAAACAACTGATATTTCGTAGATTTTCATGACTGATCGTCAGTGATTAATTCGAATCAATTTGTTACTTTCTTAAGAAATTATTTGCAGGCTTACATAAGATTGCCAGTATAATCATAATTTTCCATGGAAGCAGTTTTTCCATGGAAACGTTTATTCACCTTATTGAAAATAAATAATCATTAAGATTTCATATTTTCAAACAATTTAGTCTTTTAGCAAAATTAAGTGGATTTTAAAATAAAAAGATTTTTGTTTAACGGATGTATTTTATTGCAAAGAGAGAAAAATAAAAATTAAATAAAACAAAGAAAGGAAAGAAAACGAACATATCAACTGGACAATATTGAGGTTGACTAAGACGTGCGCCTGAATTCAGGAATTCAAGAATTTCGGAAGTTTGCAAAAGTGCGTAAGGTACTTCACCAAATGAAAATATCTCATAAAGTAGCACTCCGTAAGACCATCTGAAATTCGAAGGGATAATTTAAGTTAAATTTTGAGATTTGAAATGATATTTAAAGTTGATGATTGGAAGAAATGACTTGGACAAAATTATGCATCATAAGAAACTTGAATTTTTATTTTTAATTTTTAAGGTTAAAATAATCTTTAGAAGTAAAAAATTCATTTTAACTTGCTCACATGCTAAATTTCACTTTTTTCCAGCATAGTTTCTTATCCAATTTTATAGTGAATATAAATTTGAAGTTATCAATAACTGATGCTATGAAAATTTTAAGCGAAATGATTAAAAATTTTCAAGCAAATTAACAGAAATTGTATTACATACACATCGCTTTTCACTGAATATTCATACGATCGTAATGATTCCGGTGCCATCCATCTCAACGGTAATTTTCGACCACGATCTGCGTAACTGAACGAATCGGATAATCGACATAAACCAAAATCAGCTATCTGCAAAAAAGTAAAGATTTTTTTTTTTTGATTTATTCGATAAATTTGCGAATTTAGAACTACTTTGTGATTTTTTTTTACATTTCAAGGTCCTACAATATAATTCCGGAATGATGAAAAGAGAAGCTTTTGTCTTTATTACTTATTTTGATGGTCGCAGCTATCGATCACTTTAAAATTGATCTCCAATATGCATGTAATTCGTAAATTTAAATGAATAAGATTCAATAAAATGATAATATTGAGAACAAAAAGTTAATAAGCAGATAGGAGAGGAAAACAGGGGAATAGATGATGAGATGCTTTTATAAATTTTTATGTCAGATTTTAGATTGGAATTAAAAACGGAACATGAAAAAGGATGAAATACAAAAAAAAAAGAAGTTAGAAGTAGATGGATTTGCAATATTCCGTTTTTTCTATTAGAAATCCAAAATTTACATATCTCTCAAAACTTATAAAGTTCTATGAATTTGGTTGCTCACTCAAAAAAAAAAATTTGGTTGCTTATACAAATAACATATTCAATCATAATTAAAATTCAAATGTTATCAACAAATAAAAATAAGCAAATGAGTAAAGAAATCAATAAAATCAATAATAAAAGAATAAAGATTTATATATGGTTGGTCGAATTTATCAATTTTTCATAATAAATATTCATGTAAATGAAGCAATAATTAAAGTATCAATTAAAAATAATCATTTTATTTATTTTTAAAGTTTAAATTTATTGAAATTAAATGAATAAACGGAAATAAAGTCAGAACAAAAAAAAATTGAAAATGAATCAAATTATTAGTACCAAGTACAAAATATAACATATATCAAGTTATCGGTACTTTGTACATATTCATGTCAATTTTACATTTCATATTTTTATTGTATCATCTAAGCTAATAGCAGCGATATGTGTATTATCAATCAAAATGATAACTGAAATGATAATTGACTTATTATGGTGATAATTGCATTTATCTCTTATCAAATGATAACTGCATGTGAATATACAAAATCGATGCCCAAAATTGAGGGAGGGTAAGAGATGTATGTGTCACGAGAATCGTCCCCTGAGAAAATCCAACTTTAAAGAAAGTTTTGTATTTTTCAAGCCAAACTTTTCCACTTTTGTATAAATAAAACGATTTAACTGTTAACGTAGCATTTTTTACTTGTAATACTCCAAGCAATACTGCTGTAGATCGTCTTATTACGCCTTTTTTGATATTCTCTTTTTCAGCAGAAATTATTGAAATGGCAGAATGGAAGCTAAATGTGTTAGCCTTGCAACTAGCAAGTATGAAGTAGTATCAGGTGTGAAGTACCACACCGATTTCATCGTGAAAATACTTCTGTCTACTGCTCTTGAAATTAAGCTCTGTCTATCAGATGGCTTACTTTCACTTTTTAAAAACCCACGGGGGATTCTATCTATGACATAGCTTTCTGCTAAAAATAGATTGCTAAAAAGCTTTTTACTTTGATGAATTAGATTCCAGTTAAATTATAAGTTTCTTTTTTCTGCTGATCCGAACCTTCTGATTATCTTTCTTCCTGAAAGAGATTCTTTCTTTCGTGCTTAGTTGTCTTCAAGAGCTTTTTTACAAGGAACCAGAGGCATTTTCATTGAATCATTTACCAAATTTTTCAAGTTTACCCTTGTTAATTTCATATTTAAGTGCTGCTTTATCAGTTTCAATATCAAAGATTAAGTCATCCACTTTGACTGCTTCACTTCAAGCTCTTCGCTTACGGAATTAGTTAAAGGTAAAGCTATTGAAGATGTCAACAGCAAACCTCAAAGACTACACAAGCAATATTTACTCGCCGAGAACTCAAATGAAAAAGTCTGTGTTTACCACGACTTTATTTCCTCAAAACTATCTCTTCTTCATAACTTCATCAACTTACTATAGCTAGTGCAGCTAACGAAGCAGGAATAATAGTAATCTTTGCTCAGAGTGATAAGTACTTTCGAAGTTCTTCTTCGCTGATTCAATTTCTCTTGTTTTACGCATTTTCTAACTTTTTTCCCTCGTAAATTGAAAATCTTCAATCCTTAAATTCACCTAGAAGCTTTTACACAGATTGTTCACCATTTGTCTTTCGAGAAAATTTTTTTAATAGGCTCAGTCAGATCACCAAATGTGGTACCACCATCCCGTTGTTTCATATTGTTTGTAAAGCACAGCATATTCTCGTCGTTCGGGTCATTCCATTGTATCGAGACTTCTGTACTGATAACAAAATTTTTTTATCACCTCTCATGCTGGCAACCTTGATAATATGTGTCTTATAGTATCTTGAATCGTTTAGTATGTACCTAATTTTACTGACTCAAGTGTTAATTTTGCCAAATACATGGATTTATATGTTCGTTAATGGAATTCATTATCATATCAAAATGACAACTGCATGTGTCTTCAACTCATTATCTTATCAAAATGATAATTGCATGTGTCTTAAATTGATCAAATTCGATGGAAAAAACCAACCTTGCAAATATTTGCAGCATTGACAAATATGTTGCGAGCAGCTACATCACGATGTACACATCCTGTATTGCTCAAGTATTCCTATAATGTGAATTTATAATTGGTATTAGGTTTTAATTTCGAATTTTCTTTTAAATTCATTTTTTTTTAAGTTGAGAAAGCTTTGCATCATATTTACGTAGTGCTTATTACATAGAGAAGTAAGGTATATAAGAATGTTTTGTAAATTATAAAAATAAAGAAAAAATTATTATTTATTAGTATTATTTATCAAAAGAGAGTTATTATTGCACGAGGAGAAAGATAGGGAACAGATAAATTGAGTGATCAATATGATTTAAATGCAATTGATTTTTTTTTTTCAAGTATGATTTTCTATTCCGGAACATGACCGGAAAGAAAAAATTTTAATTAGAAATTAAAATATTGTGCGAAATACAAAGAAAAATCAAAAAAGAAGAAATATCAATTCAATATATCAAAGAAAAATGAAATGAAAGCAAGATAAACCATTAGCTTATTCATGATTTCTGCATTATAAGTTTAAAAAATATGAGTAATTTCTGGCCAAATTCCTCCCAATCTATTTTTCTAATTGATAACATAATTGATGAGAAATTTTGAATGAATAAAATTAATTTCTTATATAACATAAACTTACTAATCCATTACTGATTTGCCATGCAAATGTTACCAAATCCTTGATTCGTAATTTTGAATGTTCGTTTGTTTGATTCTGATAAAAAGTTTTTTTTTTTTGCTTCTTGCTTTTTTTAAAACAGTAAAATTAAGACTTTATACTCTTTAAATATATTATTAATTGTAAATTTTCCATAAATTTCTTTTAGAAACTCATCAAATCAATATTTCCTTTGAATAGAATCTTCAAAAATAAATAAAATTCAGATAAACCATGATAATTTCGCCTCGTTTGTTTCGTACCAAATGTAAAAGGTCACCCAAATCACAGTATTCGATGAGTAGCATAATGTTGCCGTTATCATCGATGCTTATACCAAGCATGCTTACCAAATGTGGATGATATTTGAGTGATTTCATGAATTTTATTTCCTGAAATCAATTCGATTTCCAATTTTAAATTGTTGAAGTTTTGATTAAAAATAAATTAATGTTACTAGCATTCCATCTTCATCTTTTTCGCTATTTACAGTATGTTCAGTAAAGTAAAATTAAAATTAAATATAAAAACAGTGAGAAATGAAAATATGTTATCAGCCCAAATATCTTAGAAAAATAAGCAAAATTTATGGAAAATTTCAGTTTTAAGATAATTTTAAACAAATTTTAATAGTTTAGAGTAATTTCATCAAATGATATAAAGATATGTAATTAATCTTATTCGTTATATTGCTAAAATAAGATTGAAGAAAAAAGAAAGAATTGAAAGCGTTTGCAATAAATATAAGAATTGAAAAAAAATTTTTTTTAAATAATTAAACTTAAAAAATGAGTTAATTAAATCAGTTTTTGAATAGTCTATCATTGAAATTAATAATTTAATGCAAAAATTTTAAATACCATTTTGAAGTTTTTTTTTTTTTCTTCAATGAATGAAGTTGCATTCGAGTTTAATTATTTGCAAACAGAATTGCAAATTTAATTTTTTCGCTCAAAGTTACTGCTTTAATTATTAAATGGGATTGTAACAATTTATATTCAAATATTGGTGAAATAATGAAATGAAGCGGTAGAAACCTGCATGAAATGTGCATGTGCAGTATCATCTGCAGTAGATGGAAGCATTTTAACAGCACACATGCAATCCTTGAATATTCCAGAAGTTGCTAATGATGGATTTACTTTACAAATTGGTGCTAATCCCTCAATGGCACCTAAAAATTATGATAAACAAAAAAAAAAACCGGTAAAAAATTTAAATTTAAAAAAAGGAAAAAATTGTTACTATTTGAACAACAATTTACTGTCATCAAATAATATTATCAGCATGCTATCAGTATCAGATATTGTTATTAAATGCTGTTATCAGCGATGCTAATAATAAGAATTGTATCTATAATCTATTTATAAATTAAAAAATAATAAATGACATTTCAGCCATTATTTTCAATAAAGAATCATTAATAGTATCAATATTATGATTATGATTTGTGATTAATTGCCTACAGATTTATGAAATATCATTTATTTATCAAAAAAGAAGTCCAATAAATTGTAATTACCGTAAAATATGATTATTGGTGAATATTGTTGAGGCATAATTATCATAAATACAAAATTTAACAAACAACAATAATTTGTTTTTAATTGATTCACAAATTTCCATTTTTCAAAGAAAAATGTCAGCTTCAATTTATTTATGTTTTACTATAAATTGCTGTGTTTTAAATCATTATCAATTTTTAATAAATATAAATATAAATATATAAATATATATATATATATATATATGTCTGAATTTGAATATATTATGGGAAATATGCGAAAAACGAAAATTGACCTTTGTAGACGTTACAAAATGCTCCAAAACCAAGTTTCATTTCATGGAATACTACCAATCGTGATTTTTCTAGTAGCCATAAATTTTCGCTAAAAAAAAGGAAAAGAAATTACTGAAATAAATATTAAGTAATAACGATAGAATTTTTTTCTTTTGTTCGTCAAAAGAAAAAAATTTTTCTTCTTTTTTTTTGAAAGTGAAAGAAAATTGTCCATCGGTATAACTATGATAAGTTTTTTCGGATTTTTATAATACTCTTTAACTTAGACTAACTTAATCTGTATTATCATTTTTCCTGGACTATACTTATCACTAAAATAAAGCAAAAAAAAGGGAATTACTATTCTAAGAAATCTTAAGTTTTTTTCTATGAAAATTTTAAGTTTAAGATCAATTTTATGATTCGCTGGAAAATTCCACCTCAATATTCCGTCCATGATGCAGCAAAGGAAATTATAAAGAAAAAGAAATGCTTAATTGCAATTAATCTGTTCGATTGGACAAAAGGTAATTGTTTGTATTCTTATGCTAAAGAATGATTACTCCTTCGTTTGACGTTATCACTGATATCTATTGATACGAGAACTGGTTTTGGTTTTTTTATCAAATTATTATTTTTTTAAAAAACAAATATGAATCTGGAAATACTAGGCAAACAAAAACAGGACCACAGAAGATGATAAACAAATTGTTTAAAAAAGCAATAATTTGATCAAACAAACAGGAAATTTGAATTAAACCTGATATAGCTGTGAAACTAAGCTGATTTATCAAGGAAATAACTAAATTTGATATTTAAATAATTATCACAACTCAAAACTTAAAATTCACGCTTACATATCAGGAATATGCTTATGGCATCGGTCAATTTCATCGTCATAATGATTCTGAAACTTTCGAATACCGCTATTCGTTATTTTTTTTAGCGTACCACAATCAAAACAAAAATCACGATTATATGAATTATGATTTGAATCATTTTTTGATTGTGAATATCGTCGTAACCATTCGCGATATATAATGTAAATAAGAATGATCAAGAGAAGAAACAATAATGATAAACCAATACCGAATCCCATTTTCCCTGCAAATAATCAATTTTTACTCATTATCATAACTGCATTTTTGCCCATTTTTAAGTTTTAGTTCTTTTTAAATTTTAATTTTAATTCATTTTTCTATAAAAGTTTGTATTGTACGAGTGGTTTTTTTAAAAAAAAGAATTTTATATTAAAAAATTAACTTAAAATAATATCAAAAATCACAAAACTGTTGAGTACGAATAATATGAAAATGAAACGAATTGCTTTTAGTATATGTTCGAAAATTAACTTGTAAAACGAATTTAAATTTCTATTTTTTAGCTGTTATTAATTCATCTAGTAGAAATTTAGCATTGCAGAATAGAAAGTTATACGTATCAAAGATGATATGCTAAGAATTCTTAACTATGTTGATGTCGAATGATGACATTCAGTTCAAATGATGTTAACTGATGAGGAAATAATCATTTAATCAGTTCTAATCAAAGTTATAATAATTCATAGTTGTACAAATTTTTCGATAAAAAAAAGTGAAACCGAGAAAATGACGTAAAATTTACGCATAAGTAAGCGTAATTGTTTGAAAAACTGGATTTATATTTTTAATAGTAATATTTGGGTAACCGAATAAAGCAATTCTACAGCGCACCATCTAACAACAATATAAAAATTTTTCGATTTAAGATATTGAAATAAATCGAGAAAACTATTGTAGGATTTATGCATCATTAAATTGGTCAAGAGCTATTGAAAATAGAATATTTCAACAATTATTAAATTTCAATGTAAAATATTAGAATGTTACGATCGAACCTTTAAGGGAATGTAAAGTTGAGTCGTTGGTGACCTCGGAAATATGTGTATCACTTAGGTTATTCGATATTTCATGAAATTCTGCATGAGTTGATTGAAATGTTGACTCGATTTTTGGATCTTCTGTATTATAATCCATGTCATTATGATCTGCAATGAAAATTAAAACTGCAAAATTACAACTGATCTGATCAAGTTCAATATATTAAGGCATTTCGTTGAAATTTAAATATCGATAATCAAGATTTACATTATACAGTAATAACAAATATATTTGCTCAACAAACCTAAATACATAAATCAATCTGCATATTACAAAACTATAAAGTTACATCCATAACGTTAATATATTTCTTAACAATATATACTAATCTTGCATATTTATTAACAGTGCTAATTCAATCAATTTATTAAAGTGAAACGTATACTTAATTTTATATATTTAATATTCAAATATTTAATTATTAGTTATTAAATTTAATCAATTCCGATACATTAACAGGGATAATAATAAGAAGCTAATTACTATTTTCACAAAATATCACGACAAGTTGCAAGTTGGATTTGATTTATACACTTACTTTTTAAGATTCATTAATTAATAATAATTATAAGGGATTCTAAACGATGCTTAGTATCACATTAATAGAGAGGTAAGTGATACAAACTACAAGAATAATGAATAACTATTAGAGATTCTGAATAATAGTTATGCATCACATAAATAGAATTCAATATTTAGTGTCGCAAAAAAAAAGACACCAAACATTTGAATGACTTTCGAGAAAATTACTAGTACTAACTTACCCATTAAATGATTTTAAATAGAATCGAAATATATAACTACAAAAATATAAAAATAAGTTACCATCATACCATTGTCCTTCTTCTTTTAAATTTTCATCAATGAATTTATGAGAAGGCCATAAATGATTATCAGGATCTGATATCACTTGCACCTCGGTTTTTTCCTGGTTATAATAGTCTGATAACTGTTTATGATTTGTTGTCATTGGTTGTAAGTTTTGATTTGTCATTCTTGCAATCTGGAATAACAGGTTGGACAGTAAGTAAAATTAAAATAAAGTTAATAATTGAAAAGAATTTGAAATAATTTGACAAGAAATTATTATTGCTGAATAATTGCTATGATATATTATGGCTAATAGCATTACTGGATAGCATTTATGTATTTTACGTGACAATTCACGTAACATTGTTTGAGAAATTTTGTGTCTATTAAAATGTTCGACCACTACTATAAATTACATGAAATTATATCCTTCAAAGGATAACAGTCAAGTAGTTTAAAAGTAGTAATTGAACTTTATCAAGAAAAAATTGAATAATCTTTGAACTTTCATACAATTTTCTCTCCACATAATGAACTTATCTATTCTTTTTTTTTTTTAATCATATAAATTTGCCATTATCAATTATTACAAAATTAGGAAAAAAGTTGTGTTCAATAAACTTAAATTCTAAGAAAAACAAGCATCAAAAAGGTACTACGTTATCATTTAAAGTTCTGATCATCTAAAAAAGCAAAATAGAAAGGTTCAGATAATGAGAAAAAAAAAGTTGGATAACAAACCGGCTAAAGAAACTATTTCGGAACGTAGAATTTATAAATTTATCACAATAAAATAAGAAGAAATTTCGAAATTCATTCTGACTTTTTTTTTTTTTAAATTTTAGCTGATAAATTTTACAAAGTTAATCTTTCATGAAATTTGTAAAATATTTAGTGAATACCATAAAATCAAGTTTTCATTACAAATGCCTTTTTTTTAGTTGTTTAAACAGTAGTCTACTCACTTTTCCAAACGATTTTACCGAAAGAATATTTTAAAGTATAATTCTTGGATTCAAATTATTGCGATGCTCAGATCATCCATGTTGTTAATTGTGTACCCTTTTTTGATGGAAATTTAGATTGAAATATAAATTTTACGCTTGGATGATATGATTTTTTTGCTTTAGATGAAATTAATTATTATTAATTGATTGATAATAATATTGAAAATCAATCAGTAATCTGTCAAATTTCAAACAATCAAACAAATTATAATAGCACTTTGATTTGATTTAATTCGAAATGACATCTTAAAGATTGAATTTTTCTCTAATCCATTCGATTATCACATTTTCGTAATTGATTAATTAATTAGTTAGTACGAACAGAAAAGAATACTGTTTATTGTTATGCTTACTGTAAAAAAAACCAATGAACAAAAAGAAATAATACGATATGAGAAAATGAAGTTTAGTGGATGAAAAATAACAATTTAGAAAATAAAATTACTTTAATTAATGAAACGAAAATTAACAAAGAACTTCAACAGCAATAATTTATTGTTTTCCTGATTGGCAAGTTGATGTAAAAAAGTGATAAAAAAGATCGACAATGATAAATCGATAGTTTAAAATGTTTGCGGTATTTAAATGACAAGAAATAAACGAATGAATGGGATAAATTTTTGCTAGATTGACTTGCTAAGTTGATTAGTTCTAATTTGAAATTTCTTCTTGTCAAAACTTCTATAATTTCCTGTTCTATATATGTTATCAATATGAGTGATTTAGTAATGCTTCGAAAAGATTTTTAAAAAAAGAATTTTTAATTTTAGCATAAATAAATAAAATTGATTAAAAATTAAATACTATCCATTTAAGTATTTATAAATCATCTAAACTAATATTTGTCTTCGGATCTCTAAAAAAAATACAAACATGCAAAATCAATTCTAATTGAAATCTAAAAGGAAAAAAAGATGAATATTCCGAATCCTCTTGTGTTTTATCAAAACGATTAGCTTCAAAATTATTTAATTTATTTTTCTATCTATTAAGATTAAATTTGTTTATACAACTAATCAATAATAATTTATGTTTTTTTTATATTGTATATCAAAGGCAACAAAATAACTATTCTAATTTATTAATTAGCAACAAAAACTTACTACATGAAATGAAAAGAAAAAAAAAGTGAAATAAACGAGTGATAATACCTGCTGCAATTTTTTGATATTGTTAACAATAAAGTGGTTTTGATTTCTCTCAAACTGCTCCAAATTTTCCAAAGCTACGTCAGCCGAATTCAATGAATTTGCAGGAGTAAAATGATACATTCTCTGTGTAGTATAATAATTTCGTAGGTATGAAATTGGTGTTAACGCTGAGGATGATGCTGATAATGATAAGGGATATCTGATAAGTTCAGATTCTGGGAATAATACAACAAGAGTGATCAAAATATTCCAAAGCATTGTTTTTTTTCGCTTTAAATCAGAAGTAGTAACAATAATTCGATCATCGCTTTATCAGTATGATCACTTAATTCTCCGCAAAATTTTAGTTTTAGCTGAAGGCATCACCAAATATTATGCTTGGCCTGCAAAAATTATATAAATTTAATAAATTTGGAGAAAGAATTAAAACTAGAACTGAAAATCACGAATTAAAAAAAGAAATAAGAAATTTTGCATATTAATTGTTTTCATTATATCCTTTTTGATAATATTTGAACAGCTTGGAATGATGCAATAATATAAGCAATATAAGCTAAGATATTAATGCAGAATAAGGTTATTATCGGAACAACCGAAATATGCTCAATACAAAAATATTTCTAAATTATCAATTTTTATATTACTGAATATATTTTTAATTATTTGCAGAAATTTGCTCTATTTAAATTCCCTGTCCAATTCAGCTTAAATGACATATTTCAAACATCTGGTAAACCTATATCTTGAACATCTCCAATTCATATACAAATTCTTCTAACTTAAATTTAATGGTAAAAATATCCAAAATATCTGTTAATTCAATTCGCATGTAAATCCCTCCGTCTTACATGGTTCTGAATTGGTAAATATTTGCAAAACCAATTCAGATTTAATTTTTTCGAATTTAAAATCAAGTTTAGATTCTGTGCTTAAATTGTTGCAAAATGTAAAATAGCTCTTTTTTTCACTTATCTTTGTATCTAATAGGATTATATTTGTAAACCACTCAATATTGCTTCCATCATCACTTCTTTTTTCACAGGTGGGACATATGTATGTCGAAGGAGAATTGAGATTACTTGCTGGAAATCTGCTTAATTTGGTTCTGTTAAATCTTTCTCACTACTTTTCTCTGATAAGTGCTCGAGTAGCAACACTTGCCAATCCAACTTCTCGACCTCATCAAATCTTATCATTCCTCAAAGCCAATAAGCCTGGATTGGCTTCCCTCCGATCAAGAGGAAGTTCAAATTATTGGTGTGTTATTGATAATCATCAATTGTACTGTATCGTAGTTAAGGCGAATGAAACAAAGATTTCATCACACAACGGATCCAATTCTTCCAAATTTACAATCTCGCATAAAACTTTTCATCCAAGACACATATAGCCAAGAACAATAATGCTAATAATAACATTAATAATAAACTAAGATAAACTTTTGTTGGAGGAGTTAAAATACTAAATATTATCGTTATCAGTGTTGATAATTAATGAACTGTAAATAAAGGAATGAAATTTTAAATATTTATTTAGTACAGAAATAACTTTGTTTAGTCATATTGCACTATACTGTGCGATAACGATGACGACATGAAGAAATAAATGGACATTGATCAAATTAACATGAAAAAAAAGTTCGAAACAAGATACAATTAATTAATGAAAAATAAAAAATGACCCAACTGTGATCATGTTTTTCCTTTTTTTCTTCATTTTCTCTTAAAAATTTTTCATTTCAAGGATGAAATCCTTTCCTTCTTTTTAAAAATCATTATCAATTTTTTATTTAATTTGTCAAATATGTACGAATGTATATACATTAGTGATAATTTCGGAAAAAACTTATTTTTCTTTATTTAAATTCTATAAAGATAAAAAATGTGCAATATTAAATGTTACTATAATTTCGTCCTCAAAAAGAGCGTTTGTAAATAGAACAAATTTTTGAATAACAATTATTCAATGCAAATAAATTATTTGTGTATATTTGTAAATAAAAATTTCATAAGCTATAAAACTGTAATAATTAATAATGATATTAGAAAAAAAGAGAAGAATAAATGATTTGTTTATAAAACAAAAATTAGGAGTAGTGAAAGATAATAAAATTGAAAAATTGATCGAAATTGAGATTAAATTGATGTGGGCAGGAGAAAAAAAACATGGATTTTTTAGAATGTTATTGGATATTCGAACGAATTGATGGAATATTTTCGGATCTATGATTGGATGAGGGCAGAGAAGAGTGCAAAGGACTTGTTGAGATTGAAAAATAACTGTGCAGTTAATGATGATGGAGGAGAAAAGGGAACTGAAGTTGCTGAATTGATTGCAAAATGAAAATTATTATTCAAATACTATTAACATTAATCACATGTAATTAGTGATGAAAAAAATTTTGCAAATTAATGAAGGTAATTTATAAAAGATTTTTCCGTTCGATCAACTTTTCCTGTTTGATCTTGGAGGTGATGATGTAGGTGAAGCATTGCAACATGATGGCATGCATATAGCCTTCTGAAGCCATGAAAGATGAAAGATGGACAGTTTTCCGAGAAAGCTTTCTGAGATGATAATATAAAGTATTGCGAGACGAGAAGACATGTAAAACTTTGTGATGCATGGAGATGATAAGTGTGTAATTTCCGAGATAATGATATAAGCATATAGTATGATGATGAAAAAATCATGTTGAAATTCAAATAAAATAAAGAGCTAGGAAAAAGAAGCTAGGAAAAAACTGAATTTTGAAAGAAACATCCATATGCAAAATGAATTCTGAAAGAAATATCTATATGCAAAAAAAAGAAAAAAATCTATGCTTGAAATCTCAAAATCATTTAGGCATAAATAATAAATTTTTCATTTTATTTTATTACTATTTAAATTTAATTAAATTCAAGAAAAAGTGTTAGCAATTAAAGAATCGAAATATTGTCAAAGAATGTCGAAAAAATAAAAGGGAAAATTTTTTTTTGTCGAACAAGAGAACAAATATTGTCAATTAAACAAACGATAACTACTATTGTCATCTCTTTTGTGTCATTTCTTTTTTTTTTTTTCAACAAACAAATATTAAATAATCGCTTTGCCATTTTATTTTTTGGATAATTTTTGGTATTTTTATTTCTCTCAATAGCAAATTGTTGAGTGGGGAAAAAAGAATTGAGTATTCGCTTTTAATTCCATTTCCAGTTTATCGTACTAAAAGAAATGTCATTTTTTTCATATAATTAAGACAGTATAAATGTTACTCATCAATTCATCTATATAATTCTGAATTTTTACGAAACTGTTTTCTTTTTCTTAGAAATATTACGCCTATTAGGTAATTTAAACGAATATAATTCTCATTTCTTGTTTAATGCATATTTTAGCAATTGACTAATTATTTTACTATTATGTAAAATATTAAACATTATATTGAAGGATCAGATTTTAAAAATCCAAGTTATTAATGAAATGCCAGTTAAAGAAGAGAATATAATTATTTTTATTATTTTTTTACTTTTATTTTTCCAATTCATTATTTAAATCGATAAATGAAAGCAGAGAAAAATTGGAAAGAGTGATACTTGGACAAAGATACATCTATGAAAAGGAAAAAAGATTGATATTTACCCGAAATAAGTTGAGTGGAACGATTAGGGATGGATAGTAAGAAGTGTTCATAAAATGTTTGTCTTTGACGAAAATGTCAACAGATATCGTGACAATATTGCCAAATAAAAGTTGTAAAAAAAGAAAGAAAATAGTAAATTTTTTATTTCCTTTTTTTTTTCAAAGCATTCATCTTAAATAAATAAGATATTAGCAGTAGAAAAATGAAAAAGGACATAAAAAAGGTCAGACTGACAAAAAAGAAAAAAGAAAATTGAATCAAATGTGCCATTTAACAATCACATCTTGGACAAATGAAACGAAATGTACTAAAATAGATTTTACCTCAATTTTCGCCCTTAAATGATCGAAATTTCAAATTTGGTCAAAATTTTTATGTTTAAATCGATTATCGATTTTTTTAAGAAGACAAAGATAAAAAGGGCATGTTTTTTGTTAACTATTACAGGAGATAAATATGAGAATAATATGCAAGAAGTAATAAGTTATATTTATTATGCTATTTTCATTTTATCTGATTATAATTTGCTCAATTTTATGCAATTTTTAATCTTTTTTCGTTTATAAAAATTGTTATACATATTTTCCCTAAAAAAATGTTATCTTTTTTTAAGAATATTGAGAAATAAAGTAGAAGATTATCTGCTATTAAAGACGAAAAGATAAAGATTCAATATATGATTCGTTACTTATTTTTTCAATTTCTTATTTCTAGAAGTGGAAAATTCGACAAATTCGATTATTTCGGTTATTTAAACTGAAAGTAAAATTATTCATTTTAAATTTTCTTCAAACTAAAAGACTAAATTTAAAATTACACACGTATAATGGTAATTATGCTAATTATATTTTCGTTAAATATTAAAAAGGAAAAAACGAAAAAATTGTTCGCGAAAATCAGTCAGGATAATTAAAAAAATTAATCATTTTATAATTTATTACTTAATAAAGTCTAAGAGATTTTCAGAAATGTATTAAATTAAACTGATGCAAATTTCAATTTATGTCAGTTCTATTTATTATATTCCCTTGTAAACACTTATCAACCATCATTTGACATAGCTTTTCCTACATACTATTTTCAAAATTATGAGGATTATTCAATCATCCAATATGAATAAATTTCAATTTTTCGAAATAAATTCAACAATGTTAACAGGTAGTCGTTCGTTTCTTTTAATTAATTTCTAACCAAATTTTCATTAATTTATTTAATTGACATGCTAACGGAAACATTTCAACAATATATAAAAATGTGCTATTGTTTGAATTTAAATCTATACTATTTTTTAGCCTATTATATTAGTTCTAGCTATGTTATAGCTCGCTTAATCTTTGGCTCATGCTGTAATCTTTAATCTATGGTTTTTTCTTAAAATTATTTTAGTTCAAAAAAAAAAAATAATCCGAGGAAAATTACTAAATTCATTCAGTCTGTTTGTCTACAAGCTTAGTTTGAAATATAGTTCATCCATATCTTATATGAAAGAAAATAGAAGAAATATGTTGACTTTAGATGATAAATTTAAATTTTATTTTTTTTTTTTTGATTTTAAATTTAGTTTCCTAATTTTTCCAACTTAAAAAACTTTTATGTTAGAAACTTCTGTCAAATTTCAAATTTAAATCAATATTTCAGATCAATTTTTTTTCTTGTTGAAATAATAATAATCCTCATTATTTTTGAGCTTCATTTAAATTCACTTCAACTAAAATGATAATATATTATTTCCTTTTAAGAAAATAACATTACTATGTATTCTAGCCTAAATTTTTTGATATTAGTTTAGCCTAATATAATAATATTAAACTAATTAAGCCCAATTATCTGTTATCTTTAAATGATAATAAGGAATGATTATGAATTTAACAAACTATTTTGAATTGATTCATCAATCGCTTTCATTAATCACCCTTAAACCACTTTCATTAATGCGTTTTATTAATCACTCTTAAAATTATCAATTATCAAAAAAGACAAATTAACACAAACTTTTGTTATTTTTTAAAACAACATTCAAAAAGGGTCTCATTATTAAATTGAATGCATTCATGAAATAAGTTAATTGATGATTTGAAACGGTAAATACTATTCATGAAATTCATTTCTTATCAATTCTGATCAGTATCATTGATATCATCGAAACAATTGTTCACATTTATGCAACATGAAGATAATCATAAAAGCATAAAGAATTGCAGTATCATTATCAATTTATCAAGACATACACATAATAAAGGCACTGGACATTTTATATTGACAAATAGAAGTCCACTGGGTTTGTCATTTTTTTTGTTTGTTAATAAATTTTTCAAATCAAAAAAAGTTTGATAAGTATTTTAGTAATTTGTTAGCTATTTTGTATTTTATAATCTAAAATAAATAAGATTGTGAGAAAAAATCATTAAAATTTAAAAAAAAAAAACTTTGGAATTTGAAGTGTCTTTATCAGAAAAAAAGTTATCAAAATCAGATAAAATATTCGAATATCGAAAACGTAACTGATTACTTGATCCAATCATATATTTACCATTTTCGAAAAAAATCAAATTATTCAATCATTTCAAATTAAATTAACCCGCAAAATAAAGTGATAAGTACCATACATGAAATATATAAATGTGAGATATTATTAATCGATTTATACGTCAAAAATAAGTAAATCAACTTATTTCCTATAATTTCCGAGATTTAATCTCCTCTCTCTTTCTGATATCCCACAATTTCTTTATCGATTGTCAAACAGATTTTAAGGACGATAATTTGCAAAGACTTCTAAATGTTTTCATCAAATCAATAGTAAGAGTTAAAAGAGACACAAAGAGGTGATAAAAATTGATAACTAATTCTAAAGCATAAAAAATTTTTCAAATTTTTAAAAATCATTGAATTAGTATAACAAACAATCATCAATGATATTATATATCATATTGTAAGTGTAAATTTATTTGTGAAGATGAATGATCAATTTCGTTTAGCTATCAATTAAATATAAAGTTTTGTCCTATTTGCTTTTGCATCATTAATAAATTATGCGAAATGAACACAAGACGATTAAGTATTTCAATCCCAATATATATATAAATTTATTTCAGCATTGATTTATTTCCTTTGTAATGATTCACTGACAATATCAATTTAAAAAGAAATGAATTTTAACAGTCATAATTTAAACATTTTTTAAAAGAATTTCTTAACAACCTGAAACAATAAGAAATATTGTTATCGAGAACATTCATCATTGATCATTGCTGAAAAGATGAATTATGAAAATCAATTAAATTAAGGAAATTTGAATTTTTCAATGAATTCGTTCTTTTTTTTCTAAAAAGTTAAAAATTTGATATTTTCTTGAACAGTATTTTGAGTTTCGAGAAATTTAAACAAAATATTTAAAAAAATTTTTTATTTCGATTTGGAAAAAAAATTTTTTTAAACAATGTTTTGAGAAATTTGAGAAAAGATACCAAAATTTTTTCATCATTATCAACAAGAATGAAACTTTTCTTTTAAGTGGAAGAATTATCTTTTCATTTTCATTTACAACATTTTAACGCTAAGGTATTTGTGTTAAAATTTGATTAAAAATGTCGCAAATATCTGAAGAAATTCCTTAACTGAAAATCTCACCTTTTTTCAGAAGGGAAAAAAATGAGCGAGAAAACATCAAATTTTTTTTATCGATTCCGAGCAATTTTTCATTCTCTTGGAAAAAAAAAAAGAAAAAAAAAGTAATAAAAAGCGAAAATGACAGAGATCGTAGAAACTGAATCAAAATTTCGAGAAAATGGAAAAAAATTTAGGAAATAAAATGAAAAAAAATGGGAATAATATGAATGGAAAAAGTATATATATATATATACACGTATTTTATATATAGATAAATATATATTTTATATATATATTTCTATATATATTTCATATATATATATATCAAACAAATAATCGAAATCACATTTCCACAGCTCCTTTCAGTAGTTCAGGAACTTTTGAAGATGGCGTATGTTCTTCACTACTTGGTGGATCAGCTACTATATGTGGTATTTGATGCTTCACAACATTACTATCCTGATCAGCCATTAACCTAAAAAATAATATTTAGAAATTTTTCATATTTTAAATCTGGAATTTTGAGAGTTTTTTCCTTTTTTTTTTGTAAAGTTTGCGTTGGCAATGATATAAATGTTAATATCTCCGTGTTCATCAATTATCTGATTTAATGTGATTTCAACAATCCGTCTTTTTTTCTTTTTTTTTTTGAGGAACATAATTATTTAAAAATATTTCAAATTTCTTTATACCAGTGAAACAACTCTTGTTGAATCTTTCCACTTGTAGTTGACTAGACTGATTTCTGGTTATCATTAGACAGAATGATGATATTTTCAGAAAAAAAAAAAAGAAAGAAAAGAAAACTGCAAATAATCAGATTCTACAATTTTGAAATTATTTATTTATTTGCTTTTTGCAACTAAATTCGTTAAAAAAATTTTTTTTCGAAGATTTTTAATTAAAATTTCAGTGGTTTCAATATCATAATTCAATGGATATATTAAACAGAAGAGATTAATGATCATCGTCTTAGAAATCATTTAATCCTCATTTTACAAATTCACAAATCAGTTGGGTAAAATTTTACATTGAAATGAAACATTTCTCAATAATTCATCAATCAAATTATTATTTTTGAATTTTTCTCGAGATTTCTAACTTTCTTCAAAAAAATTTCATGAATTACTGCTGTAAGTTTTTTTTCATTACTCTATTAAGATTTTTCAAAAATCTATTTTTGTAATTTTTTTAAAAAATTGATGTTAAAACAAAAAATGTTGAAACTTTTTTCATCAGAGAATAGTTTTTCTTACAAAATAATCTCATATTCAGAAACATATCGTTTTTTTTTTTTTTAGTTCACAAAAATGGAAGGGCAATAAAAATGAGAAAAGAAAGAAATCCTGAAATTATGCAATTGCATTTTTCTAAAGAAGAACTTCAAGGAACGGAAGGAAAGAGAGAAATAACCTAAATTATGTTTCATTTTATTGAATTTCTCATCTTGATTTTATTTCTTTACTTCGCAATCATTTCTTTTCAAATAATCAATCAATTAAAAAATTTTCGAAGCAATTTTTTTAGATGAAAATTGCATACTCTGACTAATCGAATAATCATAACCATATATTTGAAATTTAAATTACTGAACTGAAATAAAATTGAGTTCAACAAATATATTATTCAATTCAAAAAATGACTTACCTTGTAGTTTGTTGAGCATGATTCATACCAATGCCATGACGCATGAATGCTGCAGGATTTCGATGATAATTGCGACCTAAATTTGAATATTTTTATCCGCCCAATCAATTAAAAAATTTTAAATTTGAAGTAAAAACGAAAATTTTGCTTAAAATAAAACGAGATAGATAAGGATGTTATATAACAGTGTTAATTGTCAGAATAAAAATAATTAATAAATTTAATCATAATATAAATTACATGATCAAACTTAAATCTGAAATCAATTGCAAAATAAATAGGAAATAAAAAAAAAAATAAAAGGAAGGAACCTAAACTAAAGTTTGGCGTAATACCTTGTAATCCATCACTTCTTACCGATACCAAATCATCATTTTGATTATGTTGTTGTTGATCTCTAGTTTCTGTCTGAAATTTTAATTGAAATTAATCAATTAAAATTTTACGAACGCCACATTATATAGCACTCTTGGGAATAATTTTTCAAAAAAAAGTTCAAGTTAAGTTTTTTATTCTTTTTGCTTAATTTATTCCAACTTACTGTCTAGCTGATTTTTTCGAGATGGCAACAATAAAATTTTACACCAAATTTTTCCTTCTATAGATGACACTTTTTTTTTTTTTTTTTTAAATCGAATTTACATAATAGTAGTAAATTTGTAAAAAGTAAGAAATCAATTTTAATTTTTGTTTCATATCAAATATTTGATCAAAGTGCAGTAAAAATATAGCCATAACTATTATTTTTAGTACAAGTTATACTGGAATTTTAAGCTTATTTGTAATAATGGTTATACCTAGTAATAATGATACCATGATTTCAATATATCAAATAATAAATAGCATATCAGGCAGTGTTGTGATACAAACATATTATTATAATAGCATACCTTGCAGTATTATATTATCAGCATATATTATATACATACAATGAATATCGGTATTAATATTTTTGATTTTGTCTTATTTTATAATTTATTATTTTCATTATGAAAGCTTGTCATCACTCTTCAAAGTGGTGTTTTTAGATCATACATAAATTTAAATAAATGATGAATGTGAATGAAATAGTCATATTTCTTACTGTTATCTTATATAGATTTTTCTTCCGACCATAATTACTTTGATTACAAATCTTTCTTTACCTCCTTTTAGTTTTTTCTCTTATCTTTCTTTCTAAAAAAAATTTCAAAAAATAAAAAATAAAAAAGCTATTAGTCTGCAAAAAAATACTGATCCGTCATTATCAGTCATTATTTCTAATGAATATTAGTAAAATTTCACCAACATATGTTTAAATGGATATAGTTATGAGGAATTATTTAGTTTATGAAATATAAGTTAAAAGTTTCTCTTGACATATTATAATTTGCAAGATGTCATCAATATATAATCCCATATTATTAATAATATATAATAATTGCAAACAACTACTGTATGGCGTTACCATATAATGATCACATAGCATCATAAACATTATTCATTCTTAATTTATTGGAAATTAATATTTAATTTGATTTAAAAATAGTATTTTCAATATGTCATCGTTTGTTACTAATGATATATAATAAATTATAAATGAATACTGCATGTCATTACCGTATAACCACCATATGATACCGTAAGCACCACTCATTTTCAATTTATAATTTGACAAAATTGGGACAAATCTATTTATAATTTACTTAAGTATGTTGAAAATAGAATGATCAATATGTCATTGGTTACTATTCGTGATATGTAATAAATTATAAGTAATTGCTATATATCATTACTGTGTAATCATCGTACAGTATAACAAGTGCCATTTATTTGCAATGAATTCATTAATTAGATTAAAAAAAGTGAAACTTAGCATTTTGCTTAAATGTATTAGAAATGGTCATCGCTTACTGTTAAGGATATATAATAAATTATGACTGATTATTGCATAACATTACCGTATGATCATCATACAGTATAAAAGCGCAGTTTATTTTGTAATCAAATCAATAATTAGATTAAATACGATTGAAATCAATATTTCAATATACTTAAGAAATTGAAATAAATCAAATCGGATCAGATTTTACCTGAAAATCCCATCGTCCCCTTATCCTTGAATTAATATTATTGCGACGTTGCCTTTGATTCCTCCTAACACAAAATATAATTCCATATAATATCAATACAATATATCCAATAATCGTTAATGCTATAAAACATATTCGCATATCGTTGAGGTAGCGTGCCACATCATGTAAATCATCCGCCATGCGAATAAATTTGTATGATTCACTAAAAAAATAACGATAGAAAAAATTCAAAATAAAATATCCATACTTTATATGCATATGTTCTTATTAAAAAAAGAAAATCAAAAAATAAATTTGTAATAAATTTAAAAAAGAAATTTAAAGTATTCCCTTTTCATTGTTAAAATTTAAAAATAAATTGTTTTGTGTCTCCCTTTTTATCTGAATTTAATTTTTAAATTTGCCTCTTTATTACAATGCTAAAAGTATCTAACTGCTCGAAAAATGAGTAAATTTTAAAAAAGATTATAAACTTTCCATTTCTTTTAGATGAACTAGAAATTTTTCTTGAATGACAGTATTAAATTAAATAACAAAAAAAAATGAGAATAATTTATGCTCCTTTTTATTCTTAAAATATATGTCTGCGAAAATGAATAGCGAAAAAATTGTATGAAATTTGTATTTCATAAATATCGCAAGGAATTTAATTCCAATCATGAAGAGAATAGTAATTTTAATTCATCAATCAAAAGGGTATTCCTTTTTTTCTATTTCTCATTTTTTTTTTTTTTTTTTTTTGTTATTTAATTTAATATTGTCATTCAAGACTATTCATCAAAAAAAAAAAAATAATAATAAGAAATTTAAATTTTAAATAGTAATTGCTTGAAAAATATCACCAAAGCAATTTCAAGTATTATCGATTCAAATATCATTTGTTTTTAATACTATTTCAAGTGTGATTGTTGTTGAGCCATACATCAAATTCTAGCATCCAAAATATTATTGTTTATTATTTTGCATGACAAAATGTAATGAACAAAAAAAAAAAAAATCGAAAAAATCCTTGATTGATATTTTCATCAAATATGATTAATTATTTTTCGAAAATTAAACAGACTTTTGTTCCTTTTTGAAATTTATTTCCTATTTCTTTTCCTAAGAAATTAACAATTAATAATCTCTGTAAAGTATTATCAATCAAAGGAATTAACAAGTGTTGAGCCATTCAAACTTTCAATTCAGGAAATATTAGAGTCTCTAGAAATCTTTGATATAATAATATCTCATGAAGATATTTCCATTATTCCTTTAAAATATCATACTAACAGATAACATTAACTTGAATTTCACCTCTATCATCGATTATAAAGAACTGAAATTAACTAAAAAAGTTTTCACTTTAATTTCTCTCATTAAACTTTTTCTCCAGACAATCCAAATATGCACATATAAATTTTTATAAATTTGAACAGTAAAAGAATTTATCCATGTGATCTTTGATTTATAACAATTTTATTATCAAAAATTTTGGAAAAATTTACTTACATAATCTTTAGCTTTAAATATCATCATTAAAAATTTGAAAATGATAATGATTAGAACTAGCAGTCATTCAAGAATTTTTTTTTCGAGGCATAATATTTTAATTAAGCTAAAGTTTAAGGAAATAAAATAGCAAATAAATTTTGGTAGATTTGAAAGATAGATGCTAACACTGATATGATATATTGCGGCTATGAGAATTAATATTGTATATAAATGATAAGAAAAAATAATCAGTTAATGTGAGCTGTAATAATTGAATTAAAATTTCAATCAAAATTTCAAGTTTGATCGGTTGCATATTTCGGGAAAATTTGATTAATGAATCTTACTGGAAGCAATTTACCTCTTCTTCATAGACTACAAAAGAGATAATCATTTTATGATAAATGACATTTAATCTTATCACTAGTATCAGCTATTATTATGATTCATCAACAAATATTAATTATTACGCAGTAATTATTATAAAGTTTTACAAGTAGTTTCCTGAAGAAAATTCGAACTATATTAGTCCCATTTAAGAAATTATTCTTAATTCAATTATTAATTTTAGTGCTATGAAATGAGAAAAAAATACTAAATGCAGAAAAATGATCAAGAAAAAAGATTAAAAGGAATAAAATGAAAAAAAGAAACTTTTTTAGATGGAAATATTCAAAAATGATTCAATAAGTATAATGAATTTTGATAGAAGAAAATTATTTATTGTCCGATAGTAATGGTTAAAGTGAAAAATAATAAATAATAATATATTGGCATACATTTCAAAGATAATTACTCATTTTTACCTTCTTTAAAGATTTCTAATTCAAAAAGTTTTGACCAATTAATCAATCACTAATGATTTTTTTCACGGAAAACTTGATGAGATCATTTCATATTAAATTAATTCTGCTTTAAAAAGATAATTTTAGAGAAACAAATTTAATTAAAGAGATAAGTTTAGAGAAAAAAATTTAATTGATAAATATATCAAATTCAGTGGAATGGATATGACTGATAATTTTAATATATTATCGTTATTGCAAATTCTGAATCTTTTAGCTCATCAAGCATTTTCTCTTCTCACTCATATTCTCTTTCTTCATTATTTCGATTAGTTATCACTCATTTTAAGTTTTACTATTCCGATCATTCTTTAGTCATTTTCAGTCTTTTCATTCATTTATGATACCATTATTGAAAACTGTTGCTTTTTTTTTGTTTTCTGTTTCATTTTTCAGTTTTCACGGACTATTTAATTTGATGAAATTCAAATTCTGTCATAAAAATAACCAGGAAATGTTATTCAATGGAATTTTCTATTTTGAATATAATGAACGTTTGGAATAATTATTTCGCAGTAAATTACTCGAAAACATTTGTGAACTTATAAATGATTCAGAAATCTTTGAAATGATATAAATACAATGTCTGTGAGTACTTTTATCTATACTTAAATGTTATAGCAGGCTAAATTAATTCTGCTATAGTATTTTGCATTTCTATCAAATTCAATCATATAGGAGATCAAGTTGAATAAATAGTTGTCAGTAATTAAGTATTACTAAGAACAATTTACAAGTATCATTTGTAGTTATTTAATCATTACAAACTATATTTATAAATTTATTTTATATTCAAAAAAATGGTACCGAAAAGAAAAATTTGAAATAAATTGTATTTATAAATTTATATTATGTTAACTATAAATTATATTATTACTTATAAATTATCATATTATACAAATTATTCCCACAAATTTATATTATATTCGAAAAAAGGTACAGGAAAAATTTCGTAAAATTATTCATATCAAAAATTTCGGAATTAAAAAAATTAGCTAAAACATGGAAATTTGCATGGTAATAAAGAAAATTCATAAATTTTTAATTTTTGACAATAATTTTTATTTTCTCATAAAAAAAAATCATAAAACTGATAATAGCTTATGTGCGAAAGGTGTATTGCATATTGTGTTTATATCATTTAGTTCACACTAAAATTATGTTAAATGAATTAAAATAAAAAAAACTATTTTTTGTAAATTTGCTTTTTAAATGAACAAATAAATTTTATTATTGTATCGATTTAAGACAAAAATTATTGTAAGTTTTTAAAAACTAAAAGAATTGAAAATGGTTTCTGAAATTAATTGATATTAAAGTGATATATTAATCAAATCTGATAAAAATAACTTGTCATAAATAAAAGAAGGAACTTTATTATACAGTTATACTTCATTGAGTAAATTATTTAAAAAAGAGGAAAAAGAAAAAAAAGAATGAATGACAAGGAACTGTACAATTATAAGTAAAATAATAAAGAATTTAAATCTTGTTAAATCACATCTTCTAATCAAACTATGTATTAATTACTAGAGTATTATAAGTTTATCATTATTAGGAACAGACAATTATTTGTTTATTTACTTATCTTGTTCATTGTAAATCTTTTTACAGCATCACTAAGTTTATTAGTCTTGTGGAAGAAATATTTATTTTATTCATACTACATATTTACTTTATTTGATAATACATTTTAAGTGATAATTGATTTCGCTTGTCAATTGATGCTAGGTTTAATTTATTATAAATAAATTTTATTATCCTATTATTTTGCATAAAAATTTAACCTTTAATTGAATTAAATTTTAAATCTTAGTTAAAATTATTTCCTATGGAACAACAACGATAAATCTTTATTAGCTATCACAAGTGATAAAAGTTTGTAATAGTCCATAATATCTTGATGGATAATCAACTAATTAATTAGCGGGTTTTTTTTCTGAAAGATTATCTAATTTACTGGTTTATTTAATGTCATACTATTAGTGTTGTAATAAAACGGGTGCTTTTTTTTTTTTCGAATTAATTTTTACCGATCTCTTCTTCTCCTACTAGTTTATTTGCTTATTGTATTGCAACCTTACTTATTATTTCATTACTTTATTTTTATCCATTACTATATTTTTACCTGTTCGTATCATATTATATTATACATCATGCAATATACCACAAAAATATATCTGTTAATTTACACATCAAATTACTTTGTACAAAATGTAAGCTTTCAAGAGGTTATAACATCAACATCATTACTTAATTAGATTATAATTCTTATCTCATCATCTTTTAATAATCTACGGAAAGATAAAATTTATTGAGACTCCTACAGTAGTGAAAAATTATGATTAAAATTTATCAATTAATTTAAAGTTAGTTCGAATTAAATGTTTTATGATAAAAATTTCAAAAAATTAAATTGTCATCTCTTATTTTCTCTCTCTTTCTTTCTTCATTTGCAATTTATGTTATTACTGTATATTAGAAGTTATAAAATTGTATTCCATGCATAAGTACTACCCCAAAATAGCAATGTTACGGTGTTAAAAGAAAAATATATTTACATACAGTACCAAATTTTTGTATTATGGTAAGTCAAATGAAGTACTATAACAAAGCTGATTGCTTACCTTCGCATATGATTATCCATCTCTTGTGGGATGTTCAAAATCCAAACACCCATCGATTAAAATATGCCAAAAAAGAAAAAAGTACTCAGCAGCACCAGTGATGAATGAAGTGAATTCAACAGGTAAATGCCAAGAAATAGTAGAAATTGGAATTTTACCTACGATGATATGATAATATTCGAAAAATTGATAATCGCATAATGTAAGGATTGAAATATCGTATGGATGAAATATATGAATAAAGAATGGTAAAAGAAATTTCATGCGAATAAAATATTATTTGGATGAAATATGGTAAAAAAAATATCGTATGGAGTTATATGAGTAAAATACGGTGCGAGAAATATCATACTGATGAAATATTGACGAATGAAATATTGTATGGATGAAATATTATATGAATGAGTATGATAAAGATCGCAGAAAGACCATAAGAATAATGATAACTACATAAAACAGAGATACGATATCCTTAAATCAAAGAGAAATAATAATTTATCAATATTTGTTAACTTAAAATTTGACAACACAATATATTTTTTTCAAAGGAAAAAAGTGGAAAAAAAAAACAGTTCATCTCATTCAGATGGTACTATTTGTTTAGAAATAATTGGCAAAAATGCCTGATCAATGATCATTTGATCATCTAACATTTGATAAATGATTATCCGACCAATGATCATATATTGGAAAAAAAGTTCAACATGATTTTTTTAAAAAACTTTTGCACCTTCAATATCTTTTTTTTCGATGGTATAATATATTAGAAATGAATTCTGTTTTGTTATGAATAACGGGAAAAATTCATTCCATTTACAGATTGATTAATTATCATTAACTTTGAGTAAATGATAATAAAATAATTAGCATTGATCTAAATTAAATAACATTATATTTTTAATTATGCGTAACACAAATTTCAAATTTCATTCTAACATTTGAGCAAATTTTAATTTTTTCATTTTCTACTCTTTTCAATTTCATTCCTAAGTCCTATTCTTTATTAAAGTCAAAGTTAAACCAAATTGCAACTTAACCAAGCTAATATTGATTACGATATTGATCAATTCCGACAAGTCATATCAGTTTTTTCCTAGGGAGAAGCATGCATATTAGAATACTGATGGCACTAATTAAAATGCTAGTTAGTGGTGAAAATTATGATAATAATAATAAAAATGATGACAGTGACGAAACTCATAATAACAGCAAAAATGTTATCGGTAATAGCAACCATAATTTTTTTTCACAAAATTATAAGTTTCGTTTTTCAAATTCAAGAAAGTAAAGCAATCATTATTTCCTTCATCAAATCAAAAATTTCATTTTTTAAAAATAAAAATCGAAGAATAAAAAAATCATAATTTTTTTCATAAAATTATAAATTTCATTTCTTAAATTCAAAAAAGTAAAGTAAACATCACTTTCCATGAAATTATAAATTTCAATTGTCAGAAATAAAATGATGAGCGAAGGACATAAAGCGAATAACTAAAAATGATTCTTGTTTAAATATGATGTCAAAGGAATGGTGAAAGAAAAATCAAAAACTTGATCTAAAATATTAAAATCCTAATTTTTCTCTTTTAAGTTTAACCAAAAAAGAAATAAAAAAAAAGACTTTTAAATTAATAGTTTCCCACAAATACGCAAAACCATTCAATGCAAGGCTCAATTTCTCAGTAAAATATTGTCGTTAATATTTCATATTTCACTACAGCTTTAAATATCTTTTGTTAGAATCTAAAAAAGCAATGAAATAAATTGGAAATGAAATATTGAAATTAAAAAAAGAAAAAAAACGAACCAATCAGTTAAAATTTATGCAGCAAAACATTCTTCTGATTCCAATGGTAAATGTTAGAAAAAATTTCAAAAATTTCCTTCATGATTGGTTACAAAAAATGAATTGAAATAAATTGAATAAATAGTTTGAAAATATTTTTAATTGAAGTACTGCTGATTTTTTAATAGAAAACAGTTCGAAAAATGAATTTTCTCAACAATTCTAAAAATATTTTTTAAATTCTTCTATTATTCTAGAAATATTTTTCAATTCTAAAATTATTTAATTGTAGAAGAGTTTTAAAAATATTTAGAGAAGTACATTGTTAGTTAATATAAATGAACTTTAGAAATTTGAAATGTTGTAATTAGTAACTCGAAAATTTTTAGAATGCCTTTGAAAAATTTTGGATTGAAATTATAACTTAAAAAAATACTATTCTTTTTCTTGTGTTAGTGTATTTCTGAATTTAATCTTTTTCATATCAGTGTATTTCTAAATTTAACCACTTCAAATTTTGTTTTAATTTATGGAGAAAAACGTTGTTTATTTCTTGATAAAGCAAACAAAACATAACAAAAAAATGCGGTAAGTTGAAAAAATTAATTAATGCAAACCATTAAATACTATATTGATATCTATATTGAAAATAAATATAAATTCAAGAAATTAATCATTCAAACAAGACAGATATCAATTTTGAAATTATTAATAAATTTATTGTTTCATTTATTTCTCATTTTTTTATAATGCCAATAAATTTTCATAAATTTGTGCACTGATTGTTACTTTTTTCAACAACACTATTTTATTTTCTTCCATAATTTCATGATTTTCCAAAAATCTTTGATATAAAATAAACTGAATAATATGTCAAATAACAATTGATAATAGCATTAAATAGTGAAATTTGTTGTTTGAATGAATAACTTTTTAAGTTTATATTTATCTCTAACATAGATATCAATTCGATATTCAGTAAAATTGGATTATAATCGAATAAGTTGAGTAAATGAGACGCTAATAAATGAAAATTTTAAATCTGTTATTTTTTGAAGAAAAAACAGTGAAAAATATAAATAAAAAAAAAGACACACTTTTTTTCGAATATACATATCCATTTTAAACAATGAAAAAAAAAAAAAAAAAGAATGTTGAAAAATTTCGCTCATCCAAGTTTATCGAATAAAACTTGACCTTTTTTCGTATTATTCAAAATTCACAAAGATGTTCTGAAAGCATTTCAAAATATATTATACATCCGAATTAAGTTGGATAGCATTCTTTCTTCCTCTCGGCATCAAGTGATAAATTATAGTATAAACCTATTCCGAATTAAATTTAATAAGAGAAAAAAAACAATAAGCAACAAAAGAAGAAGAATGAAGTAAGCCAATATTCGTATATAAATTTTTTTAGCAAAAAATGGATAGAAGTTTGATGAATTGTTTAACTAATCGTAGTCTCTTTAACTAATTGATTTTAATTTTGGAGAAAAATTGAAGAAAAAAAATTTGTAATTTATTACGAAAAATTAAAAAGAAGTAGTTTATATTATCTAATTGAAATGATAGTGAAGTATTTCAAGTAGTCGAGAGAAAAGAAAGTAAAGAATCAAATGCTACGAAAAGTAACTGTGATGACGAAAACCTTGCATAGATAATGACAATGATGTTGGCAATGATGTTATTGATAACAGCATAAATAATAGTGATCTAAATAGTGATTGTATTAAAGATGAAGATCATTATAATGAATAATAATTTTGTTAATAATGGATTATTTCCAGATTTTCGTTTAGCATCTGATTAATAAAAATGGGAACTAAAATAGATTTATGATGATAACATTATCATTACTGATATCATATTTGTATCACAAGTTAATATACAAATGATTTGGTACAACTTTTCTCGTTACAAAATTAATTTATCAAGTTTGATAGAAAAATTAAATCACGGAAAGATTGAAAAACAAAAAGTATTAGAAATAAATTCAAACCTTACTGGTTAACTAACCAGCAATTTTTCCACTTATTATTTCTATTCCTTCATTCGTTTTTAAGACTCATTTCAATGCCTTTCATTAAATTTCTATTGATTTAAAAAAAAAATTAGTATAAACAATAATTGTTATGTATACGAAGTAACCAATTAACTATTGAGCTATAACAAACTCCTAGCAATTATTTAAATTGTTCTTGCATCCTCAGATCTTTTTTATTAAAAGTGCCAATTTATACTACTTCTTGTATTACCGTAATTACATTATGTACTACGGTAAATATTACTTTACTAAACTGAAATAATAAAAGAGTTATAACTTACGTAATTATTATTTCTTTTTTCAAAAATATCCAGAAAAAAAAGAAATGATATAGTGTACATGGATATTATCCACCTGATCTATCGATTTGTAAATTTTTGAAAAAATTTCTTATGCTTTTATAATCATTTTGATTCAATTCGAACTAGCTGGATTCGGCACGCTTCGATTGTCTATATTCTGTATAAATAAAAATGTAAATATTCGTTCCAAAGATTAAATCTCCGTAAGTTCTCAAACACGCATCTTATCTATGTAAAAACACGGCCTGTTCGAATGCAACGTTTTCTAAAAATTTCAAATCAGTTGGTGAAGAACTTGAAACGTTATGTGGAAATGAGTAATGAACATTTGCATTTTTATTCATATAGATAACTAAAACATTTCCTTAATTCGCAATAAAAATTTATTTTAAAATTTTTTTCTCAATTACTTATCGACAAGTTACTTTATTGTTTCATTTTCTAATATTACGAAAGAAAGTGATAAATGAATAGGAGAATTTGATTTAATAAATAAAGAAAAGAAAAAAAAAAGACTAGAATGATTGGAAATTTGAAGATGGGACAAGAGATATGTAACATGGAGAGAGGAAAAAAAATGAAAATGTTGATCAAATGGAAGGAGAAAATTAAATGATTGCTTTTGCTATCGAAAAAATGCTATGAAAAGATTACTATCACTACAAAAGATATCAAATTCACCAATCACAATGTTTATATTATTTGTCAGGATGATTTTATTCATTCTGATTAAATTATCTTTTCATTATTGACAAAAAAAGAAAAATGACAAATGCGCGAAGCATGAATTTTTTCAAACAACAAAACTTTTGAAAAAAAAATAATGAAAAAAGGAAGAGAAAAAAACGATAGAAAAAATAAAATATTGGCGAAACGAAAAAAAAAAAAGAAGCATTTATCAACCAAATGGATTTTATTTGTGTTTGATCGCGTGTGAGATTTTTGTGATGAAAATGCAGAGTAGAAATAGAAATGATTTATGGATTGAAATGACTGATAGATTATTGAATTCAAAAAAATAAATAAATGAAAGAAATTTGAATAAAAAAAAAGGAAAAAAAGCTAAGCTTCACACTGGTAGATTGATGGATTCGTATGATGATAGTGTATTTTTAGAAGATTTATAGCATTTCTTGTTATTTGACAACCATTTTTGATAAAAATCATGTCATCGATAATATGGATGGATCTCAAAAATAGGATGAAAAATATAAGGAAATTATTGAATAGTGGATATCATATTCAAAGAATTCGATAAATGTAAATAATATTAAAAAATGATAGCAGAAATTTCAGATATGCTCATAAAATTTGAAGCCAAATTTAATTTCGAACAAATATGAGAGATAAAATAATCCAATATTCAATTAATAATTTCGAAATTTAATGAAAAAAAATTAGATATCAGAAGATATTAAAAAATAGGAAAATAAAAAAAGAAGTGATATTGCAAAAATTGCGTGAATGTGAAAATGAAAATAAAAAATAGGCTGAATATAATTAATAAGCTAAATTTGCAAAGCAAAAATTTGTCAGCCATTTAAATTGCCTTTTCTCATTTCTCGATTTTTTCTCCCTTTTTTTTTTTGAAAGCAAATTAATGTTCAAAAAATTGCACGAAAGAAAAATGCAATGTAAGCATATTTTGCTCTTACTAAACTTATAATATCGTATTTAATTTTTAAATCATTATTTAATTTACACATGAGATACATAAACAGAGATATGAATAACATTTTTTTCATGATTTTCGCTTTAGTTTCTTATTTTTTTTTAATTATTAATTATGCATTATTAGCATGAAAATTTAAACAAGTTTAAATATGAACAATTGTTCTCCTTTTTTGTTTTCCATAATTTATTGACTGATAAAAAATAGTTACGAAACTATCCGTTTTTTTTGTATAAGAGTGAAATTAGAAAATATCAAAAAAGAAAATATGGTGTAATTTAAAAGAAAAAGTTGCATTTCCCACATGGTTAACGACGATTATTTATCCGAAACTATTCGCTTATCCAGAAATGGAAAACAATTTCGATGGAACGGAAAATATCGCCATCTGGAAATATTTCTTGCTTATCATCTAATCCCACAGGAAATGAAGTGAGACTTGAGAGAAGTGAAGTTTGAAGATTGTAAATTATGCAGTAATTTCTCAGTTTTGAACGAATAGACAGCTTTGAAAAAAGTGGTTAAAATAGTTTTGGCATGAAAATAAACAAGAAGAAAGAAATGATAAGGAATGAAAGAAGATGATAATGGGATTTCTAGTATCAAAAAGTAGATGATAATAAGGTAAAATTTTCTAATTTTTAGGCTGATTTAACAGCTTATGAACTGAACAGTTCGAAATGGATCCAGTAGATGAATTGCTGGATAGAAATAATTTGGTGATGAAAAAAATGTGCTATTCTTAAACTAAATCGAATCAAATTGGATAAATGTGATAAGAAGTAACAATGATTATTAACAATAAGAAGGAAAATATTGATTATCCTGGCTGAGTGATTTTTGATGACAGTCTTTTGGAGCTTCAAAAGGTTACTATGCTTACTTCAATTATTTTGATCTGTGTGAGAAAGAATTTTGGAAAATATGTTAGTCTAAATTTGAGAAACGGATACTATTTCAATTAAAAAAACATTTGTTAAATTTGAAAATCATTGAAGAATTTAAAGATTAGAAATGAATTTCATGGCAAATTTTGTCAAAAACTTCCATATATTAAAAAAATAAACAATTATGCTTGCTTGGAATATTTTGTACAATGTGAAGAATATGAATTTAATTCGACATTTGAATAATTCAAGCCACGAACATATAATTTTTACAAAAAAAAAGGAATTACAACATTGTTTCTGATTTTTCAAATTTCTGCAAAACTACAAGATTCAAATTTTTCCATTTACAAAATTGAATTATTACAAAATTATATCTGATCCATCTCTATGATTTCCATAAAATTCTTAACAAATTTAAAAATATGATTCACTTATGTAGAGATATTTGTTAAATTTCTTATGAAGAGACATTTTAATCTCACTGTATAATAAAAATGTAGAAAGTTTTTTATTTACTAACAAAATAAACAATAAATTTGTAAATTTTGAGATTTTTTTTCATATTTGGGCAAAAATGAGAGTGGAAAGATGAATGAAAAAAAAAAAAGCTTTACAGGAAAGAAATGGAAGTGGCAAGTAGACTTGTAAAAGGGAAAAAAAATGGGCCGCGAAAAAAATAGGCCGCAATAAGAATTTGAGCAATGCTTATTTTAATAAATCACTTTAAAAGGCATTTGGCGTCGATGAGTGTTCTAAGAGGTTTTTAAGTGGTGGCCGAATATTATTTTCTCTTTCAGAGAGCCATCTCAAATTTCGCAAATTATCAATAAGCGAACTCTTTCTGATCTAAAATTTTTGATCGAACAAATAACGGAAAAGCTAATTAAGAAAGGTAAAAAAGAAGAAAAAAAATCTGCGATTCCATTTTCATAATTCATTTTTTATTACCCTTCTTTTATCTTAATCTCTCGAAGATTGAAAAAATTTGATGAAGTAAAAAATACAAAGGATTCAAAAACTTATACATTCAACAGTTGCATAACGTAGATTTTCTGAATTCATCATTTGGATAAAATAGACTTTCCGAATTGGCAAAAATTTAGCGGATACTACAAATTGATTGGATTCTGTTGCAAATAAAGTAAATTATATTAGCAGAAATTTTATAATATTTATATATAGTATATTTGATAGTCATCAAAATTGGAAAAATTGTCGGAAAAAATTTAATTAATATTATACGTCTGCATTTTTTCGTTTTAAAAGAAATGAAATTCAAGATTAAACGGACAATGAAGGAAGGGCAGTTGATAAGCGAAAAGATAAAGAAATAACAATCCATTTTATTTACCATAAAACAACGATTGCTTCATCATTCTTACCGTAATCAAAATTTATTTATTATAAAATAAATGATTTGATGCATATCTTGCAATTATATTTTTATAAGAAAAATTTGACTATTTCAACTTATGAAATTTTCTTCTAATATTTTTTCCGAAAGAATGCAGTAATATTCCTTCATTATTTTGAATAATTTGATTATATTTAATAGAAATGGTATTGCAATATTTATCTCACAGATAAATGAAAATAGACTATTTTGATAAAATTATAATAATGTTATCAGCCTGGTAACTATCAGAAGTTATACAAAATATTACATATTTACTTAATTTAAATTATCCATTCATGTTATTAAGTAATGCAAAAACATATTCACTTTTTTTAACAATAGTTATTTGTCGTTTGATCTCTCCTTCTTAATCTTAAACTTTAGAGTTAATATTTTAACGAGTGAAATTAATCATAGTACGAATTTTGCCTTTTAAGTAATCTTTTTTTTCTCCTACTTCATCATATCTTATTATGTCCTGCCTTTGAAATTTTATTACAATCGAAAAAAGAATAAAAAATTATGCTACTGCAAAATTTTATCCATTTTTTTTGTGGATTTAAAATGAGAGGAAAACTATGAAAATTAGTTAATTTAAATAAAGGAAGATAAAATAAATGGAATAAAAATAAAATAAAATTATTATAAGGTAGAACTAAGAAACAGATTGCTTCGTTCTTTACTTTTTTCATTTCTTTCTTTTTTTTCTTGTGATTACTGTTTTGTTAAAATTTCAATTAAGCGTGCAGAGATACGACGAATGTTATAAGAATTTCTTTTTTTATTTGTAATTAAGTAATTATCAAAAATGATGGAAGAAAAGAGATTATAGAAAAAAGGCTTTATTTGATTAAATTAGTATTTTCCGGTATGTTTCGATAAGTTTTTCCAAGATCTCTAAAATGAATTCTTGATAAGGAATTGACAAATTTGATAAGACAATCAAACCATTGTTTTAATTAAATCAATTTCAAGCTAATCTGATACCAATTAAGAATAATGTAACCTATTTTTTAATATATGTTTTATTGTATTTTGCTACTTTAAAACCATATTTTATTTTACCATCATGATGAAACCAAATTTTTCATAATTTAAGCAGAACTTTGAAAAGTTTTAGAAAAATTTTAAGAATCAGGACTTTCCCGGAAAGGGTTACAAAACTAGCAGATAACTTATCTACTTTTTTCCGTATTTGAACAAGAACATAATTAAGCTAAAAAAATATATATACACCTTCAAATAATTCCTCAAAAGGCCCGAAGTGTATGTTTTAGATTAAAAATAAGCATCAGTATTAATTGTCAAATCGAGGTCTATATATTTTTTACGTATCTTTCAATAAATAAAATTTCGTACGTCTGCTGCAACTTTTTTACAACCGCTGCAATTTTTTCTCAGATATTTGTAGATCACTTCGCAAATTGCATACATATAAGTAAATGTTATATTTGTACATCAAAAATGTGATATCTCATGAAAGTAAGCCATTTTGGATCAAAAATCAAAATAAAGCTCGGTCTTATTCTCGAAGAAATATGATATTGCTGCAAAAATAACATCAAACTTAGAATTTATTAAAATCATATCAATTTGAATAATATTAAAATTAGCTACAAAATATGCTTTTCAAATTCTTAAAAAACATTCCAATAGATGTGGGAAAATAAACAAAACTATTCAATGGGATATAATAACTGTGAAATAATAATCCATAATTTATTCATCCAGAAATTAATCAAAAAAAAAATCAAAATGTTTGATTATCAATACTCTATTTTCTAACTCCTTTTTCTATTATCGCTACTATTGTTGTTACTGTGATTATCATGTAAACTTATTAATTTTTAATGTCCCTTTTAACATTATTATCTCAATTATTATTATCGTTTTATCACTAATAACGACTATTGATTGTTATTAATATTATTATTATTATATTATTATTATTGTTATTATTATTATTATTATTGTTATTATTATTATTATTTTTGTTA